>CANUEX010072811.1:0-122804 GCA_948099535.1 Jatropha multifida | reverse complement strand
GCTCATCGGAGAGGGAGGTTTAGTGCTAATTAATTAATTACTATATTATTATCATCACGTTAATTATTCCATTTTTTGATGGAAAAGTGTATCATTTTTTTTATGTGTAGGCATCCAATGGTGGGTTATCGAGTGGCTCGTTTGAATTCCCCTAAAAGGGTCCAAGACCAGCTATGAATTAATTAAGATTAGGATCCCTAATTACCATTTAATTAAAGCTTAAACAACTTTTTTAGTCAACGACACATGTTGGAAAATAGGTAATTGTTAGATTTAGTTTCAAAGTTGAAGGTTGGTGGGGGCTAATTTTAACCATCAATTCAAGAAAAGTGAAATGGCATCCATCCTTTTTTTTCCGAACTACGAAAGAAATTTCGTTCATCGTTGATTTTAACCATTCTTTGCTTTGGCTGAAATGATTAATGTCCTCTGTGGCCAGCCTACAAAGGCAGACTAAAGAGTGCAAATTTAGAGTGTATACATATGTTCGAAGTGATGTTTTTCAAGCCATAGCCTAGCAGGAACAAGGAAGGAAAGAAAGAAAGGGGTATTTTAAAAATCAAAGACAAATAAATTTTTATTTGAAGAATTATTTCAAATATAATTTTATTAAATTCAATTGAAATTTTTATTTTAAATTGTAGCATATTAAAAATGAAAAAATTTATTTATAAATAAATTTTAATTATAAAAAATTTTAAAATCATAATTCATTTATTTCAAATTAAGTGTAAGAATAGAGAGCAAACAGTAAAAAAAAAGATTACATCTTCAGAGACGAAGGAGGAAGAAAAATGTGATAGCCACAGTTAGATATTGACTTCGATGTTTGAGCAATTTTTGAATGCGAGAAAATGGTTGAAGAAGCCAAGACGCCAACTTCTTACTCACTCTACGAGCAGAAAAGGGTAAATTTCCTTAGTGTCACATTAGCAATGAGGTTATTGATTTGTTCTTTTTCCATATTTGCAAATTATCTAAAGATCGACAACGCTTCGCCTTAGTAGTTGGGACTAGTTAATCATTTATGTTAGTGACAAAATCAAAAAATTTTGTTTATGTATGAGAAGGGAAATGAATTCTTGTAAATAGTAAAATTATAAATTTAACCTTTACTTTTATTGATGAAAGTACAATAAATATGGATAAAATTATAATTTAATTATTTTTTTTATCAACTTTCTTTTTAAATTGGAGAGTAAATAACATATATAAAGTTCAATACTCAATTTTCCGTTTCCATTTTATTTCTCAATTTTCATTCTTTCCGTTCAAACATAGAATAAATGGTTTATGGAGTCAACCTTTTGGTGCGGTTCTATAGTCTCTATCATTTCTTCAACGAGGTGATGCGATGATCAAAGGCACAGGCAAATGTATTTAATGATGTCAGGATTGACATCGACTTGAAGAAAAGGCTTTACGTCTATATATCAGATTAATTAAATAAAATTTTTTACCCTTTATTGAGAAATAAAATAATAAGAAAAATATTTTCTAAAACAATAAAATTTTTAAATTGTTTTGGTCATAAAATAAATAATTCAAATAAGTGAAAAAAAATTATGAAATTAGCTTTGTAGATAAAAAAAGATAGTTTTATCATAATAGTCAAATTGCTTAATTTTGTGGAATTTAATATAGTCAATGTTCAATTTCATGAAATTAAATTTTTAAAATTAAAATTTATATTTTTTTATTTCAAATACAATATATAAATTTTTAAATGAATTTCATAAAATTTTTACCGGATTCAATAATTATAAAGAGGGGTTTGCCAATCAGGTTAGCAATAAGCCATCACCTTTCATGTAAAGCATTCATCTTATTATTTGTCCTTTAAACCTTCAAGTTTCCTTGTTTTGCAGAGGTCGTCAATGAAAACCTTCAATTTGCACGGCCTAATAGAAGAACAAAACCGTGATGAGCAGGAAGAAACGAGAGATAGAGAGAGCCATAATGATTAGGACTCTATGGTTTATGTTAATTCAAATAAATAAATAAATAAATAAATTAAAACCACCGAAAAGGATAATTTTAATTTGAATTTAAACAATAATTAACCTAATATAAAAGATCAGTTAATTTGTTAATATTAATTAGCATACCAATTTTAGTATTAACTTAGTAAAACAAAGGAAGGAGCCCAAAATTTTGAGTTTTTTTTTTCCCTATATATTTATTTATTTTGTGTAGGCTGATGAGAATGGCAGCTTGGGAAGCAATTGGCTATTCCGTAGATAGTGAATAGAATGCAAACCAAGTTCAAGAAAATGAATCAATCCTTATCCATAACCTTAACCAAGAAGTTCTCAAAGTTACAAAACATCTAAAAAAGAAAATATGCAAAATCAATTGTGATGTTCCCATAGTTGGCTCAGGCTGTGGTGGAGGTGTCGCTGCTGCTCTTCTTGCAACTTCAAACTAAAAGTTCACAAAGAAGAAGCCTAAAGTCTTTTTCTTGAACTCAAGTTATTGAGAGAGAGAGAAGGATCGCAACCTGCTTTTCTACACGCAGAACTCTAATTTAGGTAGAAAAGAAGAGGGAAATCACTTAGAGCCAAGCTGCACAATATTTGCCCATGTTGGCCTTCATAAATTTAATCCACGCTCTACTGTGTCAACATGCCGAGATGCATGATTGGTGTAAAAAAAAATAAACTTAAAATGCATAATTGGCCCCTGCAAAGTTAGGGGTGCCATAAGTTAATTTTTGAAAGTTTAGAGCAAATATACGTAGTTGACCCTAAACTTACCCTACAACTACTTTCGAACAGGAAAAAAAAAAAGAATAAACAAAGAAAGTGATTTAATTGGTATCTTAGTATAATGACAATGATGAAATTATTTGAAGTGCACCGAAGATTTAACTCTCCAAAATCACTAAATTCTTTAAATGATCATTACCCAAATTATCTTCTTTATTTCTATATTACCCACTTTTATCTTCTTAATTATAGCCATCAGAAAATTTCTTTTCAACCGAAAGAGACAACAAGGAATTTTGTTGGGAAGTTCCAAAGTCTTTTATAACCCACAAATGCAAGATTTTTAATATTTAATTACCATCATTAACTTAGGTATCACATAAATGCATGACATAAAAATTTCTTGTCTACAATTGATGTGTAGATTGTTTCATATACGAAATCAATCAATTTCTTTTAAATATTACCATTTTATCATTTTTCCCGTATATATATTATTATTTGAATCAAAATACTATTTATAATTAAGAAATATTAATTATTTGGTCCTTCAAACTTGATGAAATTATTTAAGTATACCCGCATTTGAGACGAATATTCAGCACGTTTTCAAAGTTTGATTCCGTCATTCTAAGTAGTCCTTCCATCTGATTTTATGCAAATTTAAGGTTAAATAACTCAAAAAGTAAGAAAAAGATTTGATGAATTTTTTGAAATGACAAAAATTGCCCTTTGCAACTCTATTTCTCCTACCTTCTTTCGATTTTTTTCTTCTTTTTTATATTTTAATAATTTGTATTCTCACTAATAGGAGCTTTTATCGACGTTATTTATCTCTGTTTTATCTGCACACCTGCTCCTCCAAGCTCTTCATTAATGTTCCAGCAGCATGTATTTTGGGATGTTGAGATGTGTTCTCTCTCTCTCTCTCTCTCTCTATATATATATATATATATATCTTTCTCTCTTTTCTTTTTGGTGATCCAGGTGTGGGTTTGGGGATTGCTAGGGAAGGAGGAGTGCTTGAGCAGGTCATTGGGATAGATGCTCTAAGCAAGATCCTTGAAAATGGAAATACACCATGCTCTAACTTCATGTTTGGGTATCGTGATATATATGTACAAAAAGATTGCGTTGTTTGTTGATTTTCCAATTACTACAAATTTTTTTATAATTCTTATTACCACAAATCATTTTATAATTTTTATTGAATTCTCCACGCATGTGATTGTGCAAGAAAAAGAAAAGATGAAAAAGCTTCGGAGCTTTGCTTACTGAAATAGGAGCTTTCTTGGAAGAGAGAAGAGGGCAGCCACCATGGAGAGAGAGTGTGTTATTTTTATTTTGTCTAGGGATACTTTCATTCATTCATTAGGAGTTAACGGCAAAAACCTATAAAATAGACAGAGGAATTATTTAAGATGACGGGATACGCTATAATATAAGAATTACTTAAATAATTTCGTCAAACTTCAAAAGCTAAATAATTAATTTTTTTATAATTAATTTGATGTATAAATTAACTTATACGCTACGTCTAATTTTTTTTACGTAAGATAATAATAAGAAGGTATGAGTCTTGAATTCATATTTTTTATTTTAAACCTAAAATCTTAACGTCTCGCTACATTTTATTGTATATTGTATTTCTAGAGAGTATCGTAGACAACATGGACATTTCATGCTCTATAATGATTGGTTGTATATTAACCTATAGATCAAAAAAGAAAAGAAGAAAGATGATGCAAGAGGACCTCAAAGTAGTACATTGAAAATAGATTTTTAAACTTTAATATCTGTTAAAGAGATATTCAGACACGTCACCGTTCACGTGTTCTATTTCACACGTTAGTAATCAATACACTCTAAGCAAACAAAACAAAATGGGCCGGAAGGTTGTATTATTATCTTTGTAAGGGAAAAACGAAAAAAGCAGGTTTGGGCCTGACCTTTTTACATTAGGCCCCCTGCCCATTCTCGATACTAGATTTATGGCTATAAAATAGACATGGAAAGAACAAACGCACTGCATCTCCCCCTACGTTTCAATTTCTATTCTCACTAATTTTATTTTTGGCTAATGCATTTTAATGCTAGGAATGATATTAAGTAGAACGCTTCGTTACTGACAATTTTATATTTTAAATTTTTGATATCTTGCAAATAAGATTCGCTTAAATATATAATCTGACTGAACATTAATTTTTATTTTTAAATAACTAAATTAAAATGGTAAATAAATTTGACTGCACAATATCATATATTTTGTATGGTAAATAAATTTCATATATGTAGTGAAAAAATTAGATGGGCATGTGCTAGAAATCTTGAGGTTAAATCACTACAAAAGAATAGGATTCGCTGTATATGAATATGACAACTATGATGTGAACTCAAAGAACAATGACCCATTTATTTATTTAAAAGAATAAAGCCCTAATTGCTTTACATACATTCTTGGATTGACATTTATCTAAATAAAATTTTAAGTCCACTAAGTAAAATATGATTTTAGGATTTCATTTTTTTTATTAAATTTTTTTATCAAAACTCTTTTATAAACCTTTATAACAAAATTTATAGCTCAAATATATAACAATATTCATGCATTTTTATTTAAAATTAATTTAATTGAGTTAATTGTATATATCAGCGTATAAAAATAGCAGTTATTGATGATTGACAGTGGCGGATGAAAATTGTTGTTAACATTTAAGAATATAATATTTTTTATAGATTACTATGTATAATTTTTTTATTTTTAAATTGAATGCATTATTTTTTATTATAACTTATTATATGAATAAAAATATTAATTAAAATTTTCAAAATGATAGTTTTGATATAAATTATTATTTCAAATAACTATAAATAAAATAATTATAAAAAATATTGAAAATTTTATTAATAATATTTTTCTGAAGTTAATAGACCAAATAAAAGTAATTTTATAAGTTCCAAATAAAAATAATTAAAACATTTAATTAATATAATAATAATTAATTTTATTCTCCTGAAAAAATTAATCATCAATTTGAATTTTGTTTTGAAGTAATTAGCTGTATATAAATGATGATTGCATGAAACGGAAATATGGAATGATTCCAAGTAAAAGAGCTTTCCATCACATCATAACAATCTCATCTTTAGAAATTTTTGAAAAAAAATCATAAATATTTTCTTTTCCTATCTTTTAATGACTACTTTCCAAATAAAATATCTAAATAAAATCAAATTACAAAAATATCCATCGATGTGGTCTCCACTATCGAGCTACTGTACCTTGGATCCTTTCTGCTACACTTGACCAACTTTCTAGTTTAGAACCGGATCTAAATAACAATTTAATCCTTTTTCAATTGGTCCGAATCTAAAATTGAAATCGATTTTTAAAAGATTTGGTCTGGTTTTCCATTTTGATTTTCTGAAAATGGAAAATCGAGATTAATATCTGAGTGATTATTCTGAATTTAAATAAATACAGGTCTAACTATTTAATTTAATTTTTTTTTCTTTTAACAAAAGTAAGTATGTAAAATTACAACTGAAAATATGAATTTAAAACATTATAACAACTCTTAATTTTTTTTTAATTTATTTTGATCACTTAATTGAAAATTTTATGGTTTTGGAAAAATTTTAAAGATTTTTGTTTGGAGACAAACTTTTATTTCAATTTCTGGATTATGATCGGCAACAGAATTTTAAATAGCTTATAGAGTTTTGATTAGTAAAAATATTAAACGTTATTTTTTATAATATTCGGTATCGTAACATTTCAACTCGTTTTTAAAAATTAAATTAATGTTTTATAAAAGATTAATACTATAATGTTTAATTTTTTTAATATTTTATAAAAAACTACTAAAATAACTAAATACTATTAAGATAGCTAATTTTATCAAATAAGCTCTTATGACGATGAATCAAAACTATCCATTTGATTTTAGTTATTCCAAAATCTTAGATAACTTCAAACGTATGTATCTGGTTCTCTTTTCTTAACAGGCTAATTACAGTAATTAATTAAAATTTTAAATTTCACTAATTAAATATAAAGGTTCAATTCCTAAAAAAAAAATAAAGGTTCAAAGATAATAAAGATATATATGATACTGCAGTTGAACTTATTCCCATCTATCTAAAGGTATCTCTGGTGGTAAAGCATTAAAGATTTGAATTTAATTATCCTTTTTTAATTAATCCTAATCCTAATCTTAATGGTATAATAATCCACTGTTTAACCAACATTTTCTATGAATAAAAGAAGAAAGCATTGTCTTTGCAGTGCGTCAAATATCTTTCTCATCAAAATCATTGTGTTCCAATAACTATATTTCCAAATTGGGATATTACCAACTCAGACATTGTTTTGGTTTTTTCCCTATATATCCTTATGCTAATATAAATTAAATTGAATTAAATGATTCATATTAAATTATTTTTTAAATTAAACAATTTATAATCAAATATTGGAAGATAGATTAAAGGTTGAAATTTTAATTTTATTCATATTAAAGTTTAATTAATAATAATGTATAATTTATTTTTAAAAAATTACAATGTATAATCTGACTGTTATATTTATTAATAAGAAGCATATAAAATAAAGATAAAATAATAAATTTTAAATATTACCACCGCTATGTAATAGCAATTTGACATGAGACGGATAAAAAAAATAAAATAAATAAAAATTACGGAAAAAAGGATTATAAAAGAATTTAAAAATCGAATCGAACTAAATTAAAGCAAACCAAATATGATTCAACTTGGTTTGAATAAAAAATAATGCATGAGCTAAAAAAAATAAAAGGAACGAAAACATATTTTTAAATAAAAATATAGTTAATTAATAAAATAAATGAGAAAAGAAGGAATGGTGCAGGGAATTGGGCTGGCAGTGGAAAGTAGAAGAAGGGATTAATTTGTTAAAATCGAGGTTACTTTTGTAACTTTGACGACATCTTGGAGACCCAAAAGAAAGCTAAGCAAATGAGTTTTGATTACCGATTAGCTGTTTCCAAAAGTGGGCCCAATCATCCACCATTGTTGATTACCTGTTTCCTAAATGGCAAGCTTCCCTTCTGATCAACCTTCTCTCCCTTTTCTTTCTTTTTGTTTGGCCAATGCCCATTCTTAGTTTCACCTTTTCACATTTGATTATCATTTCAAGGTT
Organism: Jatropha multifida; assembly: GCA_948099535.1. Lineage (NCBI taxonomy): Eukaryota > Viridiplantae > Streptophyta > Magnoliopsida > Malpighiales > Euphorbiaceae > Jatropha > Jatropha multifida. The sequence continues at coordinate 114,917 of CANUEX010072811.1, read as the reverse complement.
TCATGTTTTTAAATTTAAAGATGGATACTGCTGATTCTTCTCAAAGATGTGAATCCATTTTAGGGATTCTAGATTCCAATATCATTATTATTATGGTAAAAATATTTTACCAATGTAACGGAAACATTTGATGGGGATTATAAATTCTTGAATGTTGAAACTAAATAGTTGAGGGAATTGTTTGGTGAACTCGATTTCGATTAACCTAAGTCTTAATTATATTCTCATCATCGTAGATATTCATATCTATTGTAAGAGAAATAAATCAGATAAGAACCTTTATACCGTAAGCTTTTTCAAAATATTCGAAAATTGATCAAAATTTGCATGCTACTTACAAACAAACAAATAATTGCCTACCAAAGCAACTATGTCAATAGGAAAATTGGCTTCTGCGGATCTATAATTCTCTTTATTAAATAATTAAAACCAATAGACTTCCCTAATAACTTGAAAATCAAGGATAGCATTTAAGGATGTCTTGAGTGTAGAGCACACTAAATCATCTTCATCTTTGGAGTGCTCTTCGTCAAAAGATTCATCAAATGATTCAGTATCCACTTCATTAAAGGATTCATCACATGATTCAGTATCTGTCATATCTAAATCTATCGTCTTATTTAAAAGTGCATCTCTAATACTATGTTTGGGAAGATGTGATTTTGTTGGAGTAAAGAAAATATAGGTGGAAAATGCATTGAAAATCTCATTTTCCCTTATTTGGAACAAGGGAGAAAATTTGTTAGGAAAGAAAATTTTCAATATTTTCCTTCCAAATCTCATTTTCAATAATTTTTAATCCAAAATTATTCATTAGATGCATATATGGATGCTTAAGTGACTCGACCCGATATGACCTGACCCGGATGGATCAGATAGAATCCACCCTATTTATTGATTTGGCGGATATAAAATTTAAAATTAAAACTCAACTCGGGTTCGAGTCGGATACGGGTTTAGCATGACCTAATCCATACTTGACACGTGGAAGGCAAATTTGTAATTATAAGACAAAATAATTTGTAGTCCTAAAAAATAAAACATAGCCCGCCATTGCAACTTCCTTTTTTTTACGCCGTCTAACTTTGAAATCTGAAAGTCCTTCTTTTTTCTTCGTCTCTTGCCATTTTTATATTTGCTGAATATACAATTAGTCCAAAAACGAAAAAGAAATTTTATTATGTTTATATATTGAATCTGCAACCTCCTAAAATATATTAGATTACATTATTTCTTATTTTTGTTATATTTAACAAAAATATGCAATCTTCTTCTTCGTTATGATTAATGCTAAATTCTAGAACTTCATAGTTATCAACTAAATTCATATCATATGATTACATCTTTACCTGTGCTTCGTATGTATTTTTTAAGCCAGTGTATGAATTTATCATTTATGAAATTATTGATATTTTTTGTGTTTTTTCAACATAATTATTATTTCTATATAAATGGTATACTCTAACCCGATTCTGCCCGACATGCGATCCAACCGAAGCAGGATGGTCACAGATCGAGTACCTCATTTTTTCACTGATTAAATATTTATATTATAAAATCCATTCAAATCGAATCTACAATCAACCCTAAATAGATTAAACAAAATCTGCATTCAAACCTAATAAAAACCGTAACTGAATAACTTTTCACTATTCATTATCATCAGCCATTACCATAGGAGACGATTATGAATAAAAATTAATATTTTCTTTGTCCTAAAAATATAATTCACTTTCTATTTTTATACAAATTAAGAAAGTAACAATTATTATGATTAATAGATAATTTTATTTATATAATTTTTTTATTATGCTGATCTTAAATAATGCATTCACAATTATTATGTTAGAATAATAAGTAAAAATTAATGATAATTATTAAAAATAAAATAAAATTGATAAGAATATTATAGACAATTTAAAAATTAAATATAATAAAAAAGAAAAATAGACTGCATTGAAAGAAACTAAAAGGGCAAAATGAACCATTTCATGGGCGGAGGGAGCATAAAAAACTAATATGATGGCGTGGTGGTGCACTGTCATTGGTTGGCTTCCCGTAACATTCTTCATCACATCTATGTCCGACAAAAAAAAAAAGAAAAAAGAAAAAGGGGGCGGGAAAATATTAATTTAACATATTACAAAAATGTTGGCTTTATGATAAGAATGGTTAATTAATTATTTTTTCAGTTAATGTTTTATTTTTGCTCATTATTGGGCTAAAGGACAAAACAGACAATTACCCCCATCAGCAGGATGAGCATCTCATCCAAACAAACGACAACCACCTCTGTGTTAAGCTTAATAATAATTGAAAAATATTATTATTATTATTATTTAATTATTTATACCTTATCCTCCTCGCATAATAAAATTTGGAAAAAAGACAACTAAGGTTTCCCTATTATCCTTTTTTTTTTCAGGCTTTTGTTGTTAATTCATTTTAAAATCCATACCGAGGTAGTGAGGTTTGACCTTGAGCAATAGTTTCTTTTTCCCCTTTAATTTAAAAATAAATATTTAATTCAGTTTGAAATGAAATTTTTGAACAATTTGAGGTATAAACATTTTTTATTTACAATTAATTTAGTCTATTATGGGTAAAAAATAAAAAAATTAAACATTGTGAATTTAAAAATATTTTAAAATAATAAACAGATATTTCAAAATTCAAAAAGAAAAATGAGAACAAAAGAAAATTTCAATATTGTTGCTGAAGATAGAGAGAAGAGACATAAGAAAATGATATGTTTTCAATTTTCATATTTTCCATTTTTTAGATATTTTTTATTTAAAAATAGAAAATTTAATATTTTGTTATTCTTTTCAAAAGGGAATAAACTAGTCATTAATTCAAAACTCGATGTGCTAAATTAATTTTAAAATTATGGATTAAATTGTACATCTCATAAAAATTTAAGGACTAAATCCATCATTTTTCTTAATTGAAATAGTTTTTTTAAAAAAGCTTAATTTAAATAGTTGTTATGTTACTAACGAAATATATTTATCAATCGAGATTAAATTTTCTTTTCGAACAAGTCATTAAAAATTAGGGTGAGTCCGAATTTCAAGAAAATTCATATTAAATAATGTAATAAACTATTGTTATATTTCTTTTTTTTTTGCAAATAAAAATAAGGAGTGCTTTTTCACTGTTTGGAAAATACCACAAATTGACAATTATATAAAGATATAAATAAATCTTTAATTATAATAATGTTTTGGATTTAATTGGACGGATTGAAAAATAATAGGACCAAATTGAATGTTATCCAATCAATTATTGATGATGGATACTTTCATAAATATAGAAATTGTGGCATTTCCTCCTCAGAGATGGTGAAAATCAATTGGAATGTTTATTTATATATATACCTATTGGGTTGGACTGAAGACGAGCCAAACGAGACTTTAGGCAAATTTAGGTATCCTCATGAGTTCCTTACATTAATTTTTCTCTCCATTTTATGTTATTTAAAAATTATATTTTATATACATATAAGATATTTTAATATTAGTTCTTGATATTAAAAAAAATATTAATGTTAATATAAATTTTTTCATATTCATAAAATATTGATATAATAAATACATATAACTAATAAAGGCATGTTTTTTTTTTAAAAAATAACGAAATGCGGTGAATGAAAATTCTTTATTTTGATTTTGGATATATAATACTTTTTTTTTCAAAGCAAAACAAATATTATTTTTTCAATCAATGAAAAGCCCAACCAGAAGGATAACCCTCGCCTAAGGACTTAACCTGTCGGTATTCGATTCCGCTCAATTCAATTTTGGTGAGTTCCATAGTGAATAAACATGATTGGGATAGTTCGTGTAGTATTTTTACTACATTTATTGAATTTTGAATTCAAGAATTTGGATATCTACCACTTCGTTACAATAATTTCAGCACAACAAAATTATTATGAAATATGCATTTAACGAGCTCACGAAGGATTCAGATACCTAATTTATAATTGAGTTTAGATTTGGTAATACTTTTTAAGAGAATACCCTATTTATTACCGTCCTTATCTCATCCTTTTGAATAACATAATATTCACCAAATAGATAATATCTTTTTATAGTATAAAGAGTTCAGTTGAAAACCTTTCATTTTCCATATTTTCTGCAATATGTAACCAGATGATACTTGATGGGTGAAAAATAAATATTCTGACTACTAAAATATATCTTTTAGCAATACATATGTATATAGACACACACATCAATATCATTGTATAAAATAAAATATAGGTATATAACAAAACTCAGATTCAGCAGAACAAATTTAAACTTAATGATATAATTAAGTATGGTATGACTCATGATTAATGTATTTTTTATATATAATTATTAATTAGAGTCAACCTTAATTCTATTTATTTCTTAATTCATTCATGCTATGCTTGTGGGCAATAAGTTCCAATTGTATCTATTCTTTGAATGAGCTCATCACCCATTATATTTTTAAAATTATATATATTATTATTAATATTATTGATGTATTTCACTTACTAAAAAATTAATTTTTGGTTGTTTGTTTTTGAAAGAAAATCAAATATATTGAAATAATCAAATTATAAATTTTTTAAAATAAGAACATTTCTCTTATGAAACTCAATTACACCCTCTTATCTAATGGTTAAACATTTTAGGAAAATATTTTTTTTGGCAAAGATATTTATAAATATAAAGAAAAATTTAAAATAATTTTGCTCTATTATTATATAGAATTTAAATTAAGTTATATTTCCCAAAATCATTGAAAAAAAAAAGCAAAAGAAATCAATGGCTTGGGAACGTCATCAGCTGTGTCACCAAATAGCTTCTAATACTGCAATTTGAGTGTGGGGCCCTTTTCGTTGGAAAAAAAAAAAAAGAAAAGGCTATAAGGACCGCGATTTTTACTTTTTAAATCAAACCAAATTAGATTTTGGTAGGCTAAGACCTCGCTTTGAAGTTTTGCATATGATAATATTATCTACAATCATTTAATTTTGACCATCTAATCAATTACTAATGGCTTATAACATATTGTTGATCCGTCCTTTGAATTAAGACTAATATAATTAATTTATTTATTTAATAATTTATTATAATTTAAATAAATTTAATAATTTTTTTAAAGTATTTAAAATTTTAAGTGTGACAAATATTATGGAATAGAGATAGTATATTCGAAAAAATAAAATATCTCAAATAAATACAAAATAAAGACAAATTTGAGGTATCAAAACATAACTAATATCAAACCGAATTAATCAAAATTTTTTTAACTTAATCGAATTTCACTGAACTATTTTGGTTAAATTAGTTTTTTTATTAACTGGGCTAAAGTTAAAAAAAATATAAACCTATTTAACAGCCCGACTTTAATTGAATTTACCGAAATTTATTAATCTAAACTTATTTAAAATACTGAAATTTTTTTAGTTTTTATTATTTGCTTAATCAAAACAACTAAATTTTTTAGGTTGGTTAATTTGATTAATATCTAATCGAATCTTTAACCGATAACTGAAAATTTAATTTTCTTTATTGAATATTTATTAATCAAATTGAATTAATTAATTTAATCGAATTACGCAAAACAATTGCTCATCCCTAAATATCAGCGCATGCAACATGTTAAAGTATGAAAATACGTGTCTATAGACCAGTTTCATGACCCAATGTACAAAATAAATTAATGAAAATAGAAAATTTTAAATTAATATTGTTTTAATTTTTTTAATAACTAATAAATTTTTTTAATTTTAATTTTGATTGATGGAATAAATTTGAAATTAATTTATGATCAAAACAAGGCTAAAATTACTAAAATTAAAAGTTCAATCAAAATGAAAAAAATGCAAAAATTTTTGGATTTTTTTCCTTTGTAATTAATTATTGCCGATATATTGAATTTTTGGTTTAATTTCCCTTACTCTCCCAGTAAAGTGCGATAAACAAATCGAATTTCTATTTTTATTCTTATGAAAATTGAAGTCGCTTACCATCCCGATCAATACATTATTGTATTTATTTAAAAGTAATTAAAAACAAAAGAAATATATATATTGTATGATTCATAATTAAAATGGAAAATAATTCTACTTATTATCAATTAAGTTAATCTTTTCAATTAGCATTCTATCATACACATAATTATACAATAAAAGTTATAGATTACTCTTGTCCATTAGATTAGAAGGAAAGTGACTTAGCTTACTCTTATCTTTCCTTTTATATTAAATTTTCCTTACATGATGAATCATTGATCTTAATTTCGTATATTCCACCTAAAGCAGCCAATTTTTCTTAATTTATTTGTGTAATAAGAGATTAGACTTCCATTTTGTATGTGCACCAATAAATTATATATTCCTTTTATGTGCACTAATAAATAAGTTCCATCTGTACTATATTGATAGTATTTTTATTTTATTTTATTTAAAAGTGGAAAGAATTCATCCCTATAAATAAAAGTTGAGTGTTCGATCCACATGAATGAAAAAAATTTTCAACCGTTAGATTTAATCTAATGGGCTATGGATAGCTATAACAAAAAGAAAAAAAATTATAAAAAAAGAATATTATTTATTAACCAAATTTCAATTTTGATGTTGTAATATAAGAAAATGTACTCTTAGAATTTACATGTAAAAAAAAATTTGATCTCAAGACATATAAATTTATGGGGGAAGAGTTTGGAGAATTAAATGGAAATATATTATTCAAAATTCTTATGCTATGCAATCCAAAAAATGGAGACATGAACAAAACTCAAAGCACATACTAAAAGAGAAGCACCTAATTCTTTTCTTTTTGTTCAGTTACAGTTAACATTCAACAAGCTTATTTTTTTGTTATTTACTTACCAAACAGACCCCAATTGCCTCCTAAAGACGTTACTGTTACGTTACAGCGGAATCCATCTACATTATAGCGCGTGGCTGCCCGTTTCCTTTGTCTATTTAGTGAAAAAGCGAACGAATTATGGCGTCACCTGTGGCTGAGGTGGAGTGCGCTGGCCTAAGTTGCGGCTAAGACTGCGTTTGGCTGGAGTGTAAGTTTTGGTAAGCTATTAATCTTAAAAATTGGTTTTTCAGAAACGCGTTTTGTAAGTTAATTTATTTCTGGAAATGGAAATGATAAAAGAATTTATTGTTTTTTTTTTAATTTTTTTAATTATGATGGTTTGGTCAATATCTCGTTAAATGGATAGATATTATTTTATATTGGCTAATTGTATAGATTAATGTTTGAGTGATAAAATCTTAATATTTATTTCTACAAAATCTTAATAATTTCTGGCAATTGAATTATTTTCTAAAAAGGTTACTTCGATGATCAATTGATGATAAATCTCAATGGTTCCAAAAGCATTAATCCAAATTCCAAACACGTAACAGATAGTATTACAGTGAAACCCATGTCCACTGTCTCCCTCCAACTGCAACCAATCAGTGAACACGCTGGCAACACCACCCGCCGGTACACAGTTTTGTTTTTTTTTTTATTATTATTTTAAATTTCGAGTTTCAACTCTCACTCTTTTATTTTTAAAATTTTCAATTTCTCCATAAAATATGTCATTATTATTTACATTACTGATGAAAATTTTTAAGATATTAATTAAAATTACAGAAATTTATTTCTCAAAATAAAATAATTAAATAATTTAAAATGTTAAAAAATTAGTTAAAATTTTAATTTACACATGTATTTTACACTTAAAACTAGGATAATAAATATTAATCCTGTTGATAGGTAATTGTTAGAACATGAACAGTGAATATTTAGACTATTCCACAATATTAAAATATTTTAAATTTAAACCTTGAAATTAGACGCAAATTTATTAAAAAATTTACTATTTTAATGTAAAAAATAAAATTTCAGTTTGTGTCAATAGATTTATATTGTTTCATAAAAGCACTAATTTTTTAAAGTTAAATCTTTGATTGAACAATTAGTATAAGTTAAATTCAAATATTTATGAAAATAAAAAATTAAAAAAATAATAAAAAAGAACAGCTGGAGAGTAGAGAGCAGAGACCAGGTGTGGAATAGCTATAAGAGCATCAACTTCCACTACACCATCCTCCCCTTTTCTCCGTCTTTTCCCCTCTCTCTCTCTCTCTCTCAAATCCCTCGTTTGCCCAACTCACCCCTGATGGACCCACCACCACCTCCTCATCCTCCACCGGCTCCATCTCTCTCCGCTGCTGCAACCACGACCACCACGGCCACAGCCACCACTGCGACCACCACCTTACCCTCTCACCTCACCCCCACCAACTCCACACCCGCCACCTACCCAGACTCCATCGATTCCTCTCCTCGCTCTCGCACCACTGATTCTTACTTGGATGACCCGCCCCCTCTGTCCTCCAAGCTCCGCCTTATGTGCTCCTACGGTGGCCATATCGTTCCTCGCCCGCATGACAAGTCCTTGTGCTATGTTGGCGGCGATACTCGTATTGTCGTTGTTGACCGCCACACAACTCTCTCTTCTCTCTCTACTCGTCTTTTAAATACTCTGCTTAATGGCCGCCCTTTTACTCTCAAGTATCAGCTTCCGAGCGAAGACTTGGATTCTCTTATTTCTGTCACTACTGATGAGGATTTAGACAATATGATCGATGAGTATGACCGTACTAATAGTAACGCTGCTAATGCTGCGAAACCCTCGCGACTGCGTTTGTTTTTGTTTCCGTTGAAGCCGGATTCTTCACAGTCAATTGGACCGATTCTGGAAAGCAGTGCTAAATCTGAAGACTGGTTCTTAAATGCGTTGAATGGAGCCACTGGTTTGTTGAATAGAGGGTTTTCTGATTCTGCTTCGGTCAATTGCTTGTTGGGTCTGGATGATGATGGTCTAAATGGGAATAATAATCTCGATTTAGTTGGTGGTGGCAGTAGAGATGTGGAGGGGTCGCAGAAAAATGCCAAGCAAGGTCAGGATGTCCATTCCGTTCCGGATTCTCCGATGTTGGAGACGACGTCTTCTTTTGGGTCTACTTCTTCTTCACCTTCACTTGCGAATTTACCTCCCATAAGAGTTCATGTGGACGATGGTGGTGGGGTTAGAGGGGTTGTGCAGGATCAGAAAGTGGTGGGTATCGAGGAACAGTTTGCACAAATTAATGTTGGTGGTGGGGGTAGTGGTGTTGTTGGGCAAAAGCAAGATGAGGGTTTTGTGGTTATGTCATCGCCGCCGCCGATGCCAATTTCTATTGCTATATCGGGTGTGCCGGTGGGCCCTCCGGTAGTAGTTGGTGATTACCAGAATCGGGTTTTCTCTGATGATGAGAGATCGGACCATGGCGTTCCTGTTGGTTATAGAAAGCCACGGCCACCTCAAACACAGCCGCATACACTGGTTCCTCAGACACAACTGAAGTCCAGTGGCGGTGGTAGTAGCGGCGGAGCTGTTGATTTGGCTTCTCCAGATTCAGTTTCAAGGTACTTATGTATCAATCATTCTCTTACGTTACACTTTTGCATTTGACATATGTTGTATTGAATATTATAGTTGCGTTACTGGTTTAATTGTAGATAAATTATCAGAATTTGAATTGCGTTCTTGGTGTTTGTTTTAATGTCTCAGTGACAGTAGCCTCAGCAATGCTATGAATCGTCAAAAACCCATGATTTATCAAGATCAGGCTATTCAAATCCCATCTGGAGTCAGCAGGGTTTCTGCTAACCCTGTTGATTCAAAGATCAATGTTTCTGATCCAGATCCAAATCCAAATCCTCGGATTCAGGTTCCACAACAGGTTCAGGATTCTGGGTATGTATTGCAGCCCCAATTCGAACAGCAGCAGCAACAACAGCAACAGCAACCGCAACAATTCATACACGCTGGTGCTCATTACATTCAGCATCATCCAACAGGGGCAGTGCCAATTTCCGCATATTACCCTGTATACCCACCACCCCAGCAACAACACCATCTCCAACATCCTCACCAACTTGATCAGCAATATCCAGTGTATTATGTCCAGGCAAGGCAACCTCAGGCTTATAATATGCCTGTGCAGCAATCTAGTATTAGTGAACCCACACCTACTGCTCCTTCTACCCGTCCCCAAACACCTCCCAATCCAGCAGCCTATAATCCAATGAGAAATGCTCCTATGGCTAAACCTGAAATGGCGACTGCAGGCATGTACAGAACAACAAATACTGGCACACCGCAATTAGTTCAGGTTCCTTCTAGCCAGCATCAGCAACAATATGTAGGTTATTCTCAAGTTCATCATCCATCACAATCAGTTGCTCCCAGTTCTGCTGGCCCTGCTAATTATACTTATGAGTTTGCCGATCCTGCTCATGCTCAGATATACTATACTCAACCTCTTGCACCCACAATGCCTTCTCATTACCAAACTATGACTGGTATGTTACCAGAAAATTCCAAGTCAGCTCCCAACTGATAATATGAAACTGCAGATAAGATCTTCGCAGCCAATATAAGTTCATAATAAGTTCATCCGTAAAGGAGAAAGAAGAAACAATTTTGAAAGGGTGTGGTTTAAATTTTTACAATTTTCTGTTTAGTAACTGTCTTTTCTATTGGGTATTGGTTTGTGGCTATGTATTTGTGGTAGATACTAAGGAACTTTGCTCTTCTTTACTCTTTTTTCTTGTACGTCATATTGTTTTACTGTCATAGGAAATGAAAGCAGTCTGGGATTATACTGTAAAAGCTAAAACTTCATATATTGGTGTGCCGTGCAGTTCATATATCAGTTACTGAATAAATGTTTACATAAGTGGTAATTAAGAGCTTTCAATGACATCTTTGTTTCGGATGTTTGGTTCATGAGATTTTGAAATTTGATGAAGTTCTTGTTCTAGGTATAGTCTCCTACGTGACACAGTACAACAACCTTTGGTTTAACCATTTAAAATTGATCTGAATTTGTTCTTTAATAAACTGCAATTTCAGATTGATAAACCGCAGCTTCACCTCTTCCGTATATTTATTGGCTTTGATAGATACTGATTTCAGTTTCACTTGACTGAAATTCATACATTTCCCCAGTAACTAAAATTTTGATTTAATTAGAATCTCTTCGATCTCTCCCATCAGACGCAGTATAAGACTTTGGCTCCATCTATTTCTGTAAAATAATTTAAAAGAAAATATTTTCTATAATTTTCCTTTGTTTTCATTTTTAGAAGGAAAATATTTTTCCGACATTGTTATTTTAACTTCATAGATTTATTTTTTTAATTTATTAATCATCAGTAATTCGTCATCATTCACCGCCACCATCGTTGGCCAATATCAACATGATGGCCAATATGGACCACCGCTCTCATCCCTGGCAACATTTATAATTTATCATTTTTTTCCACTTTTCTCATATGAAAATTTTGTTGTTATTTATATTTTTATTATTTTATGAGTTAAAAATTTTAATATTTTTTTAATTAATTTTCATTATTGCAACTAAACAATAAAAAAATAAGTTATTTAAAAAATACTCTCTAGAGGTAAATTATTTTTCGGAAGCAGCCAAAGAACGAGAACATTTGCATATCAAAAGCTAAGCTTTCGCCTGGATTCTTACGTAGGAGACGAAATTTATGCGTAAAGAGACATGCAAGTAGGGATTTCGACATGTCCCCAATAAAGGGGACTCAATTCATGGTATGAAATCATACCCATTTATTTTTTTCTTTGAAAATGATACCCTCTTCATCAAAATCCTACATTATTTGAATCACGTCCATCGTTGTATGTCCTCTTTCTACTGTGCGTCAAGAAAAGGTTTGTCCCAATAAAGACGCTACTCAAACAATATCCTTTTTTTTCCCCCTGAAACTCATAATGTAAGCATTAAAGTTAATGTACCCACAAGAAGTGGTTCAAGTTTTAAAACCAACAAATGACCTCTGCAAGATCTAAGGTTCAGTCCAAAAAAAAAAAAGTTCATGAGAATAGGCACCTACAAATCCGAGAAGGAAATAAAAAAGAACTGAACCTATATATATATATATATATAGTAAGTGATCATGTGGTGTGAGATCTGCAAATAGATTCTGTGTGTTTAGTTTTATTATGGCAGAGATTAAGTTAGTAGTTAAACCAGGTACTAAACGTCCAAGGTTTTGCTTATGTTTTCAAGATGGGAAATTATAGCTGTAGTGGGAAGGAGACGAGAGGGTAACATATGACAAATAAACACACGTGTTTTAGCAAACCTTCATTTGTCGTTACCTTCTAAATTCTAAAAGCTGTTCCCTCCTGCCTTTGTTTGCTATAGGATCTTGCTTTGTCCTAATCTATAATTTCTTGCCAAAATTTCAGTGTAAAAACAACCCAATCTCATTTAGGAGTTGAAAATCACGGTCCATTTTGTTGCATCCATGTCTTATGATTCTCATCGCCCCTGATATGGATACTCATATCAAATACTATTTATTAATATAAAATTGCCTTTCAAGTTGGGATTGCATATTTTTCAAACCGTAGACAATTTTCTAAAATTAATTCTTGCTTAAAGAAAAATAAAAGTAGATATAAACATTTTGACAGTCTCTACTTTAAATGCTATAAATAATAGAATTAACCTTCGATTTTGTACCATGACCTTTATACATAGAATTAACCTTCCATTTAACGTTTATATTAATGGTTAGAGCTTGAGAAATGAAATGTTTGAAACTATGGTAGTAGAACATACAACTACTAGCACAATGATTTAAAATAACTAGCAGATACCTTAAGACTGATGTCGAACTGCAATCATGTCAAATATTTATTAATATAATTAGCTTTCAAGTGTGGTGTTACATATTTTTCCAACCTTAGACAATTTTCTAAAATTAGTTGTTAAAAATTAAAAATAAAAAAGAAGTTGGATGCTTTTAGATTTGACAATCTGTACAGTCAATTTTCACAACTTGACGAGGTGATATCTATGCGTGCTTCTACGAGGGAACAAAAAAAAAAAAAAAGCCATGCCTGCGCCTACAATGCGAACGTCATTCTCAAATGAAAGACAACCTTAGCGTTTTTCTTTGATTAGTAATTTCACTCATTAAAAAACAGAATAATTGAAGCTTCACGATAAGCACATCTGATATAAGATTAGTTGCCTTTCATTAGACAGTACATAAGATTAGGACTCTCAGAATCTCATTGCACAATAGCAGCCTGCCTAACATTTGGACTACAGAGACATTTCTCAAAATAGCTGCTGGGTATTTTACCAAACGCAAGTTCATGGTCATTGATCAACTTTCATATAAAAAAATATCTTATCTATGCTTAGAATGCTTAATTTGATAAATGCATTACAAAATTGCCTATAGATACAAATGCATTTAATTAATAATCACGTCGAACACTCTCACACAATGATCGATTCCACAAGTAGCGAGTTGCAATCTATTGCAATCTTGGCTCTTTTCATTGTTTCTCCATGACATTCGGTTTACTGAAGAAACATGGCACATGGAGGGATCAAGCCGTACTTTAAGAGTAGCAGTTGCATCTGGTGCTGCATTTTTGGATTGTCTGACAGTAAGACTCCATAGTTCAATGTGTCCATTTTCCATTCCAACTGCTAGAAGCCCGTGATTTGTTTGACGATCAATGCCAACCCAGGCAAGGGCGGTGACACTGCTATTGAATTGCGGTAGAGTCATCATCAGTTTAACTGATGATGATTCTTTTTCTACTTGCCAGATCTTCACTGTCTTGTCCCTAGAACCAGTAGCAAATTCATGACCAAACGGATTCCAAGAACATGACCATATAATTCTTTTGTGTGCCTCTTGTCTTGCTAGAAGCTGATAGCCAATCTCATTGTTGCCTAAATAAATATCAAAAAGAAGAAAATTAGGGATATCAATGATCTACCATGAAGTTTCATCATTCATGGCGTGATTGATAGTGAGACAAAATCAAGCATCATCTATACAAATCAAAAACTTGTCCACCAGTTACTCGGTAGTAAGTTGGTTTTCATAAATTGCAGAATCAGGAAAGGGAATGTATAGATAAATTAAGATTGTACCTTTTCAAATGAAAACTTCAAAAAACTAAATGTCAATTGTTTGGAGAGTCATAAGACAAGTTGGTGAGACTACAATCATCGGATAACAGAAAAGAAATTAGTGGTGGTGGCTGTAGTTATCCAGCTGCTATATTTTATGCTTTCACCCTATTCTTCAGTAGAAAAAAACAAATTATCACTCTCTTTGTAAATGACAGAAGTTGAATTCCAATACCCATATCAAGTTCTCAGTACGAATAAGATAAACCCTGTTTTTTCCCTAAACCCATCAGTATCTGACAGATCAATTCCAAGGATCACAGAGAGGAATTGATCAATTGTACAATCAATTCACTAAGTGTGGAGGAAAAATAGCCAAATTACATTCCTAAGAAATGCTTTTCTTATTTAGTAGTATCTGTCATTTTTAATTTTCATCAAGAAGATTCAATATGCACATATGATTAACTTCATGATTAGATAGGAACAGCATCAAGAAGCAGCTGAAAAAGCACATTAAGTAATACCTGTTCTTTTGATCGTGAAAATAGAAAAATGACGATCTCTTGAGATGGCCAGAAGCATACTGTCATCATGAGAGAATTCCATCTGTGTCACTGTTAAGTTATGAGACTGCAAGCGACCAACTGCCTTCCATGAACCCACTTGCCATAGCCATATTTCTGCTACTGTAGCTGACTGGGCCTGTAAGACATGCATTAATGAGCAACAATTTACACCTCCCAATTTCTCCTGACTGCAGCTCATATTGGGTGCTAGAGATAAAAGATATAGAAACAAATCAATAGGGCTGTCTGGCAAACTCTCCATCTCTTTTCTGAAACCATATGATTCTTCTTATTGTGTTTCTAATTTGCAAATCAGTAAATATCAAAAAGCAACTTTGAAGATGTAGCCCACACAATAAGAGGCAAGCCACTGAAGCAAGGTAATGTTATTTAGTATTTTTATACAGTCATTCATGGTGTTCCAAATAGGGGCAGCTACTCATAGGCCATAGCTTGTATGAATTTACATAGACAAGATAACATATTATGTTTCAAAATCATTTCATTTCATAAAGTGAAACACAGGTCTCCAAACCTCTGTGATTTTTATGAGTTTCCAACAGTTCAGGTGGTCCCCAGCCCTGATTGTGAAAAATTTACTTTCTCCTGGATGACCCAGAAAATCAGCCAACGGGAGATGCAATAAACGTTACTTTGAAAATCAATATTAAAAACATCCTAACTGGTTAGTTAACTTGTTGCAGTCATGTAGACACCTCTAAAATGTAATTCAAAGTCGCTGAAAAATCATTCCTTATTCACTCCCCAAATACATTTCGTGTCAGAAACATTACTAATTGAAAACAACTTACAAACATCCTATAAGCTGCATCATATTCTATAACTGATGCAATTTTAACATCTGTACAGATAAAAAAATTCATTGCAGCTGACTCAAACCAAAATATGACAAATATTGGTGGAAAAAATAGATAGAAGCATTCTTGTGTCTGCATGCCTAAACAAGATAAGAACTGACTAGGACAGTGGTTGAACTAAAGACGTGCATAACTTCTGGCAAATTTAGGTCCAAGGGCATCGTCGACAAGCTCATGCGGACATTTAAATAAACTAAGCAATATGGCATTGGAAGATGAGTATACCTTGCATGATGAAGCAACAAGCTTTCCCTCATGGTCACAGCATAAAGAAAACAACTCATTTCCATGACCGTAAAGTTTGTGAGACTCTGGCCATAAAGTGTTGTATGCCAGTTGATCTTCAATGGGAGGTTCCCTCAACACAACTGGAACTGCATCAGGAATGCTTTCAAGGGTATCAAGACCATCATTCCCATTTCTATCTGGAGTCTCATGCACAGCTGCAAAAGAAAATCACCCATATGATCTTCTCTAATTTTTACACTTGCTCCATAGGCAGCTAGTTGCTTTAGTATCTTGATCTTTTCACAGGAAAGGAAATTACTGAAGGAGTTCTTTAAGAAGATAAAAGGTCAAGATAAAAAAATAAAAAAGAAAAAGTGAACTGCTTTCTTGTTCTGTTGGTTACTTAGCCATATAATGATGCAAATATTTATCCAGCTTAAGGGTAGGATAATATCCGCAGTAATATGGAATAGACAGATGAACAAATTCTCCTCCAAAAGGATAATTGACATAGGCTTTATATGTACAAGAAAATGCACACTGAATATACCATTCAGATCCCTAACCAGGAAAAATTATCAAACAATTTTGGGTTCTTAATTATACAGAAATATTGGACCCAAAACTCAAAAGCAATAACTAAGCATGTCACAAGGCTAATGCTAATCAAAATGGAAGTCTGCAAGGCCCTGATGCTGGGCCAGAATCATCTAGCCAGCCATGTTCACAAGTTACAGTTTTCTTTGGCACATGCACATGATGGTATGTGAGGATCCAAGGGGAACAACTAATAGCAGTGAAATATCTAGTGCAAGTTATGGTTTAAGATCCAAAGATAAGACAAGAAGGCATGATTCAGCAGCCATTCTCTGGAAAGTCGTAACGTCCGAGTCCAAACAGGTCCTTTGAAGCATGCAATTTGAATTATGGTATGAGATTAAAGAATCTGATTTCAAGAAGAGGTCCACATTCACCAACCTCAAAAAACTTCCAACAACTTCTGCAATATCAAATTCCATATCAATTTCTTATCATAAAAATTGAAAAAAGAAAAAAGGCTTGCTCCATTTCCGGTTTCTTTTAATAACCACAATGAACCTCTTTTTGCACTTAAATGATGCCTTATCAAAGTATAATAGCATCAGCTATCAGTGAAAGGAAATTTTTGGCCATTTGAACTTATTCCTAAGACAAAACCGTTAGATTAAGCTCTGGTGCTCATGGAATTAAATATACAGCAAACACCAAATTGTATAAAATGTCCACTGGATCCCTTATAATAGCTAATAAGCCAACAAACCAAAAACATCAGACATTTGACAAATTCAACTCATCTAGCAGAAGCAAATCATATCTGAATCTAGATGTGGCAAATGGGTGTATACATGTTGCATTAAACTGGGTGCGGTTAAATATACCCATGTGCTATTTAACTAACCGAAGTCTACCTCGACCCGGTCAACCCACCCATTTACACAGTTAATAACATCATCCATGGCTTAATTGGGCCACAATCTGGAACTAAACATGCATCCAACCAGTGACACAATCCCATAATTTTTCAGTTAAAATTTTTTTTATAGTCTATCATTATTCTGCTCATCTAAGAATATCAGCATCATGATAGAAAATGGACAATTTTGCAAAGTCAAGCCAATCATCTTATTTGTTTAAATAAAAGGCAAGTCAAATAAAATTGGGGGCAAAAAGATGACATGATCATAATAGGCACAGGTTCAGTCAAATAAACAAGACAACATAAACTCAATACGATAATTATTAAGTAAAAGAAAAGCTCTAGGAACAGGTAGCATTATGCATTAAGATATCGGTAATAGAAATGACAGTGAAATTCTGCTCCTCTTCACTTGATAGGAGGAAAAGGGGGTAAATGAAAGAAAAGAAAAGAAAGGCTTTTGTAATATATAAGGGAATAAATGATTCAGGATATCCAAAGGTGATGCTAGGTTGCTGTCTAAATGATTTGAACATAAAATCAAAAGAATTCACTCCACTCCAAGTTTTTCTCTACAGAACTAATAAAAATAGTATCTAATTGAATAGAGAACAAAGTGACAGAAGCACAAACTAAGAGCACGTTTGACAAAGATAATCACTGAAGTTGAGGAAGCCTTTCATGATCTGCATAATGATGTGAGCATTTATGGGTGTGTTCCCCCTGCCAGAACCAGAACTGGGAAATTTGATGGAGCACTTGACTAAAGCGGCAAGTTGAGAAGAACTGAATGAGGGCTGCTTAGTTTGTAATACTCTTTTTGTCGACGGGCTTATCGGTATCCATACCCAATTTACCCTAAGATATTTAAATGTGGTTTATTTTGCCATGACCCACACCCACATATTTGCAGGGTGAGTGAATGATATGGGTGGAAAATTCATAAAAGTACATATCTTAGTAATTCTGAGTAGGTATATACAAAAATTTTAGTGAAAAAACAAAAGAGATTTTGCCAGATAGACTTACAGTGTGCATATATAGGTTTCTGTGACAGACCAAGGGCAGACATTTTTGCACCCAAAATCTGAACATCTAATTGCAGGTCTTCAAGAAAACTAGAGTTTTGAGAAGTGGCATGATTCAATGTCTTCAAGAAAGACAAGGGAGCTTCAAAAACTCTGGCAACTTTCTCATCAGCTCCACTGATAAAACGATGGTTCCCTTTTCCTTTAATCATGGACACACAGTTAATATCATGACCATGAATTTGAGGGCGAGCAATTTCATGCCAATACTCCCTATTTGAGGGAGAAGCTTCATTTTTCCATGAGGCAAAAATACGAGTTGTCTGGAATGAACAATTGAGACATCAGTAATGCATATCTTAGGATTCACACATAACACAGCAGCATGCTGCTCAAAATCACATTGCTTTCTTTTGGTCCAGTGATCATAAATAGCTTCTTAAGCCTCCATATCAAAATAGACCTAAAAAAATCCGCTTAAACCACTTTCAATTTCTATCAAGACTTTTGAGCAGGGGATTTTTTTTTTCGCTGCATGTATTTTGTTGACTTTTTCTTCCACGTCCAACAATTATAAGTGCCTTAAAAAACTATGGAATTTCATTTGCTTAATAGAATGCAGAAAGCTGAGTGGTTGACAACTGATGGAGGAGTTTATTAATGTCCCTATGAGAAGTCTGTTTAGTCATTTGAGTATAACCACACAGGCAAAACCCTAGAAAATATGAAACGTACTGGTACACCCAACTTCAGAATGTTAAATAGCAGTATTCCTATCATAGACATGTTTTACTTCTATTACATAGCACAAACCTTAAGTATAATCCCTTACAACTCCTGTGATATTAAATTAATTTGTAAACCACCTTACCTGTGAGTTCTAGCATTAACAATTAAGGTCAGAATTATGTTCATGTATATCAAATGGCTTAACAAATGCCATCTGATTAAGTTTTCAATTTGTACAGTTACCAGATGTTTAACCCACTTATACTCATATGTAGAAAACTGCAAGGACAATTGTAATAGTACAAAGAGAAAAGACCAGGGCATCATATATATAAAATCAAATGGTTCACCATACAGAAACGTTCATTCTCTAACAACACAGAACCATAAGCATAGAACCAGATATTTCTGACATGACAATCACATTCAAGTAACTACATGATATCATAAAAAGCACATCACCTGGTCATGACTAACTGATAATATGTATTCACCAGATCTCGCCCAAGTAATGTCTGTCACTGCAGCAAAGTGCCCAGACGGGACCTTTTGTGGTTGCCAACTGTCCATGCTGACCCCAATGTTTCTCCACATATGGAAAGCTCCGCCATATCCATGTGCTAAAATTGATTTTCCGTCTGAGCTCCAGTGACCACCATAAAACCCTAGAGCAGAATGACTCAACTCCCCAACGGTGACCACATTCATCCAGATACCAGTTTTCCTTTCAGGTTGCCAGATCATCATTGTTTTGTCCATTGAAGCTGATAAAATGCTTTGAGGTTGATGGTAGGAAGTCCCTTCAGTAGATGATGAAGGGGGTTGCCACTCCACCGAGTATACCCAATCCTCGTGTCCAATTAGAAGAGATTCTAATGATATCTGATAAGAGGAAGAGTCAGCTACAAGTACAGGACCTTTGATATAAGATGCCAGGCTTATCACCTCCTTCCTGTATGCACCCTCAATGTTGGTTAATGAACCTCGTAAAGCCATCTTCCATATGCGTATGCCCTTGTCTTGAGAAGCACTTGCCAGCAGAATGCTATTTGCTTCACCTTCCATATTTATGGGTAATGAGAAGTCTAAACTCCGGATCCAATCAGTATGTGCTTTCAGCTCGCAAGCATGAATAAACTGGATATAACAAGCATAAGCAATTGCATTATATTTATCAGCTGCAAAGAAAAAAAAATGTAGGAATATAAATTGGTAGAGAAATTCAAGGCAAGATACCTTTCCTTTCCTCTCCCCACAATAGAGGTGAACCTTGCTATCTAGGCCCCCCATGGCAAGGACTATATGCTCGGAATTTCCGGGTAATTCTGCTAATGATAGAGCCACCATAGGCTTTGAACCAACAAAGAGGGTCTCTAGACATGACAATTTACATTCACCTAAAACAGATAGAGTTTGATTATCTTCAAAAACAATTTTTTTAACTCTTACAAATTGATAGGATACATTTTGCCTACACATAATCTTTTTACACAATCCAATCAAATATAGAATGTAGAAGCATAATACTGCCAAGTGACAGTTCATACTAATATGTGTTTGTGATTGCACGCACCACTAAGATGTGGAAGCTGCATCCAAAGCCTACAGCTTGGTTGCATTTTCCATTGTAATAATTCCTATGTTCAAGAAAAGCTTTACTGAAATATAAGAGAGAACAAATTTTTATTTCATATTCCTAAAAAGGCAACATTATCCCAATTAATGAAATTAAAAAAGAAAAATAACTGCACAAGGCCATGTGAAATTTGGTAGCGGCATGGCTAATCATCACATTACAAATCTTTTGATAGATTTTCTATTTTTCTAGGGCAAGAGAAACATCTGGATTGGTATCAAATCTGAATCTGCCACCTAACTTATTGAAATCCAAGATCTGGGATCAAATAAGTACTGAATATCAATTCAATTTCAGATGGCTTATTCAACTTTGTATAGTTCATTAGAAGAATACGTATGTCTCATCTGTCAAAATCCTTTTACCACAAGACAGTCATTTTGCAAACTGGTACACAACAACAAGTCAACAACTAAGCCTTGGACCCAAACTAGTTGGAGTCAGCTATATGAATCCTTTATTTCAATATCCACTCTGCCTAAATTAATATCAACGCAAAGCAGTCAGAGAAGATTTTGAAGTACTTTTTGTAAAAGAAGTTTTGAAGCGGAAGTCTAAAATCATTTGAATAGTAATAAATAGAACAAAGCATAAAATAGGCAACAACTACTAACTAAGGTCTGCTACATGAATCTTTTGTCTCCATGTAAAAAATATCAACACAAAGCAAACAGGTAAACAGCAAAAAAATAAATAAATAATAATAATAATAATAATAATAAGAGAAGTTCAGCACACTCAACTACCAAAATTCTGAAAACCAAGTCAAAATTAAATAAGAAAAGAAAATGTTTTTGGGTAGAAAAAAGAAAAGAAAATCCACTGGTAAAAAAACTTCTGATCATGCTTCAGGCCATTGACAAGAACAAGTGGCTAAATATCCCCGTATTTAAGTTACAGCATGTGCTGAAAGTGAAATGAAAACGCTCACTACTTATAACTCACCTCCAGGAGAAGGGAGCATCAGTTCCCATATATAAACTGTACCATCAGAAGAAGTAGATGCAAAGATTACTTCAGTTTGCGAAACCATAATTCCATTGATGCATGTAACACCCTTCTTGTGTGATTGCGGTAATTGTAGCACTTGCCTCCACTGTAAACAAAAGGAAAGAGAAGATAAAGAGATGAAACCACTATAAAGTCTTCAATAGAACAACAACCACCCATTTCTTTCTAGTGTGTCTTCAATATGAAGAAATACAAAGTCCTTAAGTGTTATCAACCAACAAAGGTCATGGCTGTGACAGTCATGAGTCCAAGATGTTAGTTAATGTGGAGGTTATACAGCCGAGAAACTTGACAACATATTGTGGAACATAAAGATGCAGGAATTATCATGTTGATAGATTATCAAAACATCATTCAATATCCAAATTTAAGTTAGAGCAAATACCTTCTTATCAGCAAGAGAGAATTCCCATAGGATAATGACCCCATCAGCATCGCCGGAAAGCAGAGAATGCTGCTCTAAATGTTTTGCTGTTGACAAATAATAGAGTTCGTTAAGAACAAAAAAACCACCGGAACTAAAAAAGAATGCAACATAGTGATTTTTTTCTCCTCTAAAGCATTTTACATATTTGGCACCTCACAAGACTAAGGAAAAGTAACTAAGATTGAAGAGGAAGGAAGAGCAGGGGAAAAGGAACTGTAATTTTGCAAGTTAGCAAAACTAGATAGTTAAAAGCAATAAATTTTACAAACAATTTTTCTCGCTTCTTGGCAATCCTAGCAACCAAGCTAGAACAAGAATCAAATGACAATTAGTGAACTAATTCAAATTAGAAACCACAACATTTTTCAAAAACGTCTCACACTTGAACAAGTAAAACAAAAACTTAACAATTGAATACCACATTTACATATAGAAAATAAAAGAAATACCTTTAAAAGCAAACTTATTGCTTGGAATCCAATGGGTGCAGTTAACAGAGGCCTTGTGACCTGGAAGTGTAGTCAAAACCTGAGCCGTCTACTCAAAAAATTTGAAACGATACGAAAGAAATTAGTACAGAATAAAATATAATAAGCTTGGAAAGTGAAAGAAAGCGGGCCAGATGGAGACCTCAGGACAGAAAATAGCGACGGCGTTTTGGGCACCGAAGGAGACCAAACCAGAGGCACCCCAGGAAACGTTATTCACTATTCTGTTGCAACCTGCTCCTATAAACACACTCTTCACTTCAACTTCACCGTTATCATTTGTAGACATGATTGAGATTTTGGCGGAGAGAGTAAAAGGAGAAAGAGTTCAGGTGACGGTTACTTGAAGCAGAAATCGAGCTCAAGGAGGCTCCTCACTTTATTGTCGTTCGAGAAAGGGAAATAAAATTGCAATGCTGATGGCCTTAAAGCAAAGCTATTCCAAAAAATACTACTAATATTTAGGAATAAAGCTTAATTTTGCCACTTCAATTTGGGAACAACATTCAATTTATCTAAAAATTAATTTTTTTTATCAATTTACTATCTAAATTTTGCATCAAAAGAACAAAAAGTCTATTTAAAATCTTAATTCAAATCAAAATAAAATTAAAAGATAATAAATATTTGATTTAGATAAAATACAATTAAAAAATAATAATAAATATTTTTAAAATAAATATTCATATAATTAGATATTTTTCTAAATCTATAATTTTTTTAAATCAAATATTTTATTTAATTATATTTTAAATCAAAAATATTTTTTTTGTTAAAATAACTTTTCTTTCCTTATTTTAAACTTCTTAAATAATTTTTATCTGTTAAAAAATATTAAAAGATTATTTTTATAAAAAATTGAACTTTTTGTCTTTTAGTGCAAGTTCATAGGTAAGTTGTAAAAAAAATTAATTTTGGGGCAAATTGAATATTGCCCTCAAGTTTTAGAGGCAAATTGAGTTTTTTTCTTAATATTTAATAGCATAGCTAAAGTTAAAAATTTAATTACTTAGTTAAATTAATATATATACAATATAAAAATTAATTTATCAAACTTTTTTTTAAAGGAAACATACTGTGGAGATTCTATATAACGTTTTAAAAACTTAATAATTGAGAGATTTTATTTTCTGAAATTATTAAAATATATAATTAGATCAAATTTTATAAATAATAATCAATAGGTATTACATATTAATAATCAAATTTTATGTTTTTATTTATCAAATTACATATTATTAGTGATTGAAAATGAAAATCCACTCTCCCATATTTACTATATAATCTGATTTTGAAGGATAGCGAATTCTTATATTAAACAGAATTATTAAAAATTAAAAATTTATCTAATATTATTTTTTAATTTATTATTTAAAAATATATACATTTTTTTATTTGTGAACAGATTAGTGAACTTTTTTAATTTATATTTCATATCCGATTTATATGAATATATGAGTACCCGTAATGTAATTTTTGATTTTATAATTAATGAATTGTATATTATTTAAAAAGAATATACATTACTCGAATATAGAAAAAGGATTTGGAAACTTTTGGATTTCAAGATCTCATCTTTGCTATTTGGACTCCGCGCCACGTCTACAAAAAACCGCAACACCGAAACATAAATACAATTCTTACACGTTAATAACTTTCACATTCGCAAACAGAAAACCAGGCCTTGACATGAAAATCAATTGACAAACTAAAAATGGCAACTTCAACTTCCACAATCCAATCAGATATTCGTTCTGCTCTTCACATTGCTAATCTCATCATTAATCCTAGTTTAATCACCTCACGTGCCTCCGTCTACGCCTATGCGACTCGCCGGCCTTTTTCTCCGCCTGGATCAGGATTGCTATCCTATTCTAAAGCCACGTCTTTTCGACTCAGAGCTTTCTCCTCTGGTTCAAGTTCTACTGAACCTGCTGTGAAGATTTCGGATAAACCTCCAGTTTGTACCGCCGATGAGCTACACTATGTCTCCGTTCCTAATTCCGATTGGCGACTTGCTCTTTGGCGCTATCGTCCTTCTCCTCAGGTCAAGCTCACTCTGCAATAATTTTCCCATTTCCATTTCTCTTTCATATCTTCGCGTTTTTTTAAAAGACAAAAACTTTGATAATTTATAGGCGCCAGCTCGGAATCACCCACTGTTGCTATTATCTGGAGTCGGGACTAATGCTATTGGTTACGATCTCTCGCCAGGGGTAATTACCTTTTTCTTAATTAACTAATTAGATTTATTCATGCAATAATTGTAGTCTTTTGAATTGTTCGGTCTATTCGCAAGCTGTTTTTTTCCCCATTTTAAGCCGAATGAATGTTAGACTTGGTACTTTTGTCTGAAACAGTATTTGTCCTAAAATTGACTCTGTCGAAGCAATTATGGTCTCTAATTAATGCTGAATAAATTCCGCTACTGTGGGACTACTGCCTAAACTTTTTCTAATTACAGATTTACACCTGTCAAACCTCTAAATGCCAATGATATGCATATCATATGTGTTGAAGTTGGTCCAAATGCTCACAGTTGTTTGCTTTTGCTTTTGCTTTTGCATTTGTTCACTTCTGGAATGTGTAAAATTTGCACTCAGGTGAGGGAAATGTTGTGGCAACTTTTGGATTTTGTTTATGGCAACTTTGGATTTTGTTTATGGCAACGTAGATTTGTAACACATATTTGGGTCAGTATCTATCGCAAAACATTGTTTTACTTTTGAGTCTTGACATCTTACTGCGGCTTGACTGATTCTTTAGCAGTTGTCTGGGTTTTACTCACAATTTGCAGTTAGCATCTACTTGATTAAATTACATATCCTTGGTTGGGTACAGCTCTCTGCACATGTCCTATTCATTTAAATTCAGATTAGTTTCATAAACTGTGGAACTGTTAGAAAACTGGAATGAATTTACCCTTTATGGGGACGTTTGATTGCTGGAATCTCAGGGGAAAGTGGATTGGAAAAGTTGGATTCTGATATTTGGCTGTTAGTTTCCTGATTCATTATGTGCCGACTGCTGTTATACTTACCATGTTGTCTAATAAATTTTTTTGTTATTTAGTGTGGTGCATGCTCTACCATGTGAAATTTCGTCTTACTAATACATTTGGTCTGTAGTCTTCATTTGCAAGATACATGTCTGGTCAGGGATTTGACACTTGGATTCTCGAAGTTCGAGGTGCTGGATTGAGCATGCAGGCAACAACTCCCAAAGAGATTCAGCAGTCTGCCCATGTAGTGTCTGAACAGATGGAAGCGGTTTCTAAGACTATAACTAACGGAGCTTTGTCTACTGGCCAGCGGCCAACTGATGCTCCCAGCACCTTGGCTAATTCTGAAGTTTCTATTGTCAAGGAAGATCCAACAGGTTTAGCAACAGCATGGGATGAATCACAGCTGGTAATGAAATTGACAGAAACTTTTATGCGTTTATCAAAGAGACTCTCTGGATTCCTCAATGAAGGCCAATCAAGGATCATGTCTGCTAAATTATTTGATCAGATAGCAAAACTTCTAGAAGATTCTCAGTTATCAGAACGTTTTAATGAGATAAGGGGAAAGCTTTTGAGCTTGCTGGAAGCAAGAGAAAACTCAGTTATTGCTGGTCAAATCAGGGATCTGAGTGAAAGACTTGTAAACATTTTTGAGGAAGGCCAAAAATCTGTTTCACCACAGTTGTTTGACTTGCAAGAGCGTCTTTCGGCAACCGTAGAAGATTTCCAGAAACAGCTTGACCTGATCGTGAAGTATGACTGGGATTTTGATAATTACCTGGAAGAGGATGTTCCTGCTGTGGTGAGGTGACATTATCTACTGATATGCAATATGAATAATTAGTTCCTATTTTTAACCTGTCAAATATCCACATTGGCATAACATAGCGGACTTGGAAACCATATTTCTACTTTAAAGAGGAAGTCTTCTGTTATACCATAATCCTCCTCCCCCCACAGTTAACAGAAAAGAAAAAAATTGTGTAATAGATAAAAAAATTTGTGCATATTCTTTGTATGTTAATAATGTGCTCAAATTTTTTTTTATGTAGATGGAATACATAAGATTGGAGAGCAAGCCAAAAGATGGTAAAGTTCTTGCAATTGGACACTCCATGGGAGGTATCTTGCTTTATGCAATGCTGTCACGTTGTGGTAAGATACCAGCACATACAACTTCTGCCATGGTATTGCAAACTCATGCGCTCATTATAGATATGGGATGCATGCTTTTCTAATTCTATATCATGTATGGCACACAACATGTTGGACTCAAGATTTATTTGGTCTTTAATGGTACCATCCATTGAACTTTTTGCTGCTGAAATGTTTGAAGTTTTTCTTCTCCTCTAAAGATTAGTATGTGTTGAATCGTTGATGCTTGATTTTGGCCTTAACATTTTTGTTTAGCTTAAATTTTTGACTGAGCATTTCTGGTGAGAGTATAAGCTTTCCTCCTTGACTCTTTATATACTTGTGTATTGAAGAAGAGTTACTGGGATTAAAATTTTGAACTTCACAAGCCTCAATAACTACTGTGATGCCCCTTGGGGATAATGTATTTTTGTTAAAACAATGTTAATGTAACTGTGAGTAGGACAATCATAGCACAACTATTGATGTGGAAGGACTCTTCAGTCGCAGAAGAACATGGTATGTTATTCTTCTCAAAAAAACCCTCCAAACACAAAGAGCATGGCGATGCCATCTTAAAAGAGGAGAATGGTCTCTTATACAAATGGCAAAGGCAAGTAAATCTGTTGAAATCCTATCTTTATATCCAATCAAAATTCCTGCAGACACAGCACATCCCAAAGAATTCCCTCAACTCGTGTCTGGCCAAAATAAACCTTTGAAAAATGTACGAAATTAGGATGCACATGCCCTTCGGCAAGGCCATCATCCAACTTGGGGTAGCTCTTCTCTGTTCCATAAATCCAGTTCCTCCTCACGCAAGAAGATTACGTGAGATTTCAAGTTGTAATCTCAATTTGAAGCAACTGGACTGTTCTGGTGGAAACAAATATGCCTAGCCTCCATTAATCATTGTGAAATGTTTCTGTAGTGCTATTTTGTGTTCTTATCATTTATATTATTTTTTCGCTTTCATTTTTTTTATGGAAGAAAGAAGGAAGAGATGTGCCACAAATATTCTCATATTTTCTATCTTTTTCCTAGGTTGTGAAGGAAAAGACTCTGGCTTGGCTGCTATTGTTACTTTAGCATCATCACTTGACTATACATCGTCAAATTCAAGACTCAAAATGCTTTTGCCCCTTGTAGGTGGTTAAGACTTGTACTTTTGTGCATAAACTCTATATTTATTGTAATGGCTATATTGAGAAAGTAATACTGAGGCAATTATTGTGCAGGCAGATCCTGCTCAGGCTCTTAATGTGCCTGTTGTTCCTTTGGGTGCATTATTGTCAGCAGCATATCCTCTTTCATCTCGTCCTCCGTACGTGTTGTCTTGGCTTAATTATCTGATATCAGCAGAGGACATGATGCATCCAGAGTTGTTAGAAAAGCTTGTCTTGAACAACTTTTGTAAGAATTGATATCTTTGTTCCAGTTGACCTAAAATGTCCTTTTATATATAGGTAGATATAGTTTAGATTTAGGTTGGTTCCCTGCATCTGTTATATAAGGTGAATTACATATCGTAGATGTATATGGACTTGGGAAAGACATAAGACCAACTCAGTCTTCGGTATGCAATAAATGGAGGTCCAAGAATTGTTTCCTAAGATATGGTGCAGAAAATTTGAAAATGGAAAGATGGCTCAGGGGCTAAGAGGAAAGTCATTTTAGCTGTAATCTGATATGATTCTATGCATGACTTACCATAATGCATTAAAAGTATCCTTACACAATTTACCTGAATCCCAGATAGAGAAGGTAGATTGCTGTGAAGATGGCTGGTGCGGAATCATATCTACATACTCTAGTTTTAACTATCAGCTAACAAAATGTGAGAATTAGCTGAAAGGATCTGTTAGCTATGATAATGTGTCAATATCTTTTACATAAATGTATTTAGGAGTTATGTTGAAATTTAAGGTACTGGTTGTAAAATAATAAGTTCAAGAATTTTCTACTTGTGAGGAAGAACCTCATGTTCAATTCTTGGGGCCTACACTGGAGATAATTTCTTGAATACAGGCTGAGCTTTGGGGGATATGTCCTTGCGCTGATATGATAAAGGGATTTTGCCTTGTAGATATATAAGTTGATGCTGCTCCAAAGATACCCCTAAAAGAAAAGAATCAAAAATTAAAAATCATGGCTTTTTATTGTATTTTCCATTTCTTTTCTTTCCTTGCCTTTTCTGTCTTTGTAATTGAAAAGCTTATTGCCTCTTACTGGTCATTTCCGAAGTCATTGGACTTGATCAGTTGACAACAAGGCTAGAATTAATAGAATAGGGCTTTGCTAAACAAGAATGACCTGATTGTTTGGTAGAATGGGAAATACTTGTTAGCCACTATATTGGTGGAAAAGCAGAAATTTAATAAATATCTCCACTTCTCCAGCAATCTAGTTAAGAATGACCATATAGCAGTTGTTGGAAAATGGCTTACCTTCATGATTTCTTGCATTCATCTGTTCAAGAATCAATAGAATATGTTCATGTACTGAAATTTATTTGTTTTGCTGCTTCTCTACCAATATTGTTGGCAGTTGGTCTTTATGCGTCTCCCAGTCAATTTTCTTGTCTGTGGATTGGGGGTGGGTTTGCATGTGATGTAGGAAAGTTCCTTGTTCAGCTGAAATTTTTTTTTTATTTTTAATTTTAATGCTTCCTTTTACTCATATTTATTTCACCAACTCTTCACAAATATATGATCTGATTATTACTGGCAGGTACTATACCCGCCAAACTTATCTTGCAGCTTACAACAGCTTTTCGAGATGGTGGGTTATGTGACAGGAGTGGTAAATTTTTCCACAAGAATCATCTACACAAAACCAATGTGCCTGTTTTAGCCATAGCTGGAGACCAAGATCTAATTTGCCCACCTGAAGCTGTAGAAGGTATGTTAAAACAGAGACGACTTGTGTGTGTGTTTACCTTTAGTTGATCCGAATGCACAATGCTTCTTGCTCATAATGATTTGAATTCACCAGAAACTGCTAAGCTTATTCCCAAGCATTTGGTGACCTATAAAGTGTTTGGAGAGCCTGGAGGTCCACATTATGCACACTATGATTTGGTGGGAGGACGATTGGTATGCACTTCCAGACTCATAGCATAACTAATTGTTTCATTACTTTGTGTAATTGTTTGTTCCTTTCCTGTTTTCCTCTTCAGGCAGTAGAGCAAATTTATCCTTGCATAATCCGATTTCTTAGTCAACATGACTGACGTGATTATCTAGGCAGCTGAACTTCATCAATTTCACACACAATTAACGGAAGCAGCAAGCGTGATTTTTACTAGTACATGAATCTATGTCTTGGATGCCAATCAAGTCCAGCCTTGTTGAAGCAATTCATGAAGTTTGCATGAGCTTTAATACCGATCTACAAAAACATTCATTATGAAAATCAAGGGCGAAGGAAAGAGTAAATTGAAGGTTAATCCTCTCGTTTCTACATTCAACGGCATCTGGATCAAGATCAAATGTTGTCAACTTGATAGCAAATCAAGTTGAAATTAGGTTGCGTAATGTTCTGTTCAAGAATATGTGTTATTCCTTATCCAATGCTGAAGCAAAATTGTGTTCTTTCAGTTTCTTAGTGTTGCAGCACATCCTTACACCTTATGTCTGTAATTAGTGCACTAGTTTTATGTCTCACTAATGCCAATTTCTTCTGATCAAAATTGTTGTTTCAGTGTGTTTAAATTGCAGCATCTGTGATTTAAATTTTAGATTTGCTTTTTAAAAAATTTTTTAATCATGGTTTAAGTTTGATTCATGGGATAGCCAGTTTGAAGCTCCAAAATGAGGGTATTGATGGTTTCCTGTACATCTAGAAGTCCATTTCCTTACTACAAGATGAAATGTGAAATGAGCTAACAAAGGATTAACTGGGTGGAAAGATGTACAAGTGAATGAGGGTCTACTTAATTTGCTGTGATGACTGCTTTTGGTAGATGACATTTGGTTTGGAAATTTGTGGCCATTGATTTTAAGATTTTTGAGCTTATGATGAATTTTTCTTTCCCTTTGAAGTTCTTTTTTTTTTTTTGAAAAGATAATGAAAAAAAAATAATGAAACAAACGGCACTAAGCTTTTAAATTTTAATGGAGTCAACAAAATAATGTCTGGTAAACAGTTTAATACTGCTCCATTGACTAGACATGTTTATTTTCATTGCACTTAATCTGAACCGAATTTATGGGGTAAAATCCGATCCATTTATAGATGGAGCGGATATGAATATTGACCAATCTGAGTCAACCCGAGCCCAATATATTTATAAATGGAACGGGCACGGATATCTACCAACTGGAGCCAATCTGAATTCAATTCGATTAATTTTTTCCCTTTTTCTAAAAAAAATAAAAACTAAGCTCTTTTTTAGCAGTTTTATGTATATTAACCTGATAGAACCTGACCTAATTTAATGTAAAGCGGACCTGATCGATTTGATTTTTTGTTGCCCAATCGGATATGGTATTACAAAATCTGACCAAAACCGATCCAGGACCTGATGATTTGAGCAAACTATTTCTTTGTTTTGAGGGAAAGAGCAACCTGTTAGGCTTAGCTTGATTTCTTTTTTTTTTTCCCTTTTTATCTGTTGATGGTGAGGTTATTTTTGCCATTAATTTGATCATCAAAGAGTTTCTTCCTTCCACCATTCATAAAATAGAATATTATCAGATATATTTTAAACTGACTTTACCTAAGAATTTGTTGGTAAGGTGTGGGGTTCAAGCGAGGGGGATAAGATTAATGCAGGCTTAAAATTTCAGTGATAGGATGTGAAACTGAGAACTTGTGGTCTAATAACTCTCATCCATTTCAAGAGAATCCTATGCGATAAAGCAGGTCTCATACATGAAACACTATCCTCTTTAAGGCAAGGCAGAGTGGGCTAGGTTTTTGTTATCAGATCATTGTCCCCCTTTTAAGAGTTGTGATCCTGACAGCTCTGAAAATAGACTTCCCAAACCAAAACTTCATGCTTTAGGATCAAGACAGGGAGAGATAAAAGTTTCGTTCTTTAAGCTAGATCAGAAAATTTTGAAGGGAAAGGAGTTTTCAAGATTTAAGCCCTAATCTTCTGCATCAGAAGTTAAATAATTGACCAGTAAGCAATTGGGTAATTAGCCTAATGGTTGCGAATTAAGTACGAACCTTTTGGTAAATCGAAAGTGTTAAACAGGAAGGAATAGCAGATTTTTGGACTCGACAAGCAGATAGTACTAATTTTCCATAATAGCTAGTCATTAAACTTAAGCAGAATTGTACATGTTCTGCTTGTTGTTAGTGTTGGTTCCAAGCAGTTTCATCCTGACCATCTTTTTGGATTTTCTACCTGAAAAGGAGAACCTTTGTAGCAATGTTGGGTTGCAGAACCTAAACCAACTTTTGTTATAATCACTTTAGCCATCCCTTGTTTTTCTGTTTTTTAGTAGCTTCCTTGTGTATTCACATGTTGGTAGTAGCAGAAGTAACAGAAGAAGATAAGCAACACTCAATGATTGATAGTGGGTTATAACTTTACTTGTCTTTCCATGTTTGCCCAATTGGCTTCCACTTAGTACTTCCAATTCTGTTTTTGCAGACTCAGTTATAGCTATAACAATGGCACATCTAATATTATATATAGAGGTTCCTCTTTCTGGTGCATAGCAATACATCTTAAACACCCAACACTAATATTTAGTTCTTTCTGCTATATTATAATGGATTCTAATGCATCAGGCTTTTTTCTGAATCCTTCCGCTATTCATTCAGTTTACTATCAGGCAAAGGAAGATGATGGTATTATTGATCTCGGTCTTAGTCTCAAAACCTTGCAACCTGAAGCTTATCATCCATCGGGACATTGTATGCATCTGGATCTTTTCTTTAATTTATTAGTTCTTTTTTCTTTTTACTGTAGTCATCTGCTAATTCTCACTAGAAGTTTGCAGAATCATGTTTTGAAGGCGGAGATGCGTGTCAGGAAATGATGTTAAGAAAACATTAAAACAGATAGAGGACTACTGATCAAAACTGAACTAGTAAAAACTCCGAATTCTAAAATTTTCCAAAACATGAGCGACAGAGATGTTTATTATGCTACAAAAGCCATTATCGGCAGTTACAAAAAATATATCTTATCTGTTAAAAAAACCAGTTAAAAAAAGTAGCTGCTGAGGCTAAGCTATATCAGAAAATGACAGCAGAGAGTTTAGAACAAACTTAGAAGCAAGATGGCAACAGAAAACTAGTAGACATAAACTGATTTGAAACCAAAAAAAAAATGTAAAAAATACATCAGAAATGTCTAACTGAAGTTTATTGTGCATGTATAAGTCGTAGGGGAAGAAGGATATGGTGAAATGATGAGTTGGGGTCAGGCGAATTCATCGATAAAACATTCAAATTCTGAATATCAAGGAACTGCGCAACAAGAATGCGATGAAGAGGCAGAAGGAGTGCAGAGCAAAGAGAATTGGGCTTATGTGAAAGTAAACATGGAAGGAGTAGTTATTGGCAGGAAAATTTGCATACTAGATCATGTTGATTACTCAAGCCTAGCACTTCAACTTGAAGACATGTTTGGTATATTCAGATAAAAACCAACATTGAAACAAGAAAATTTATTGCCTATGCAATTAAATATACATTTTTAATTGTTTCAGGAAGACAAACTGCAACTGGGTTAAGGCTGTTTCAAGCAGGATCAGAATTCTGCTTGTTTTATAAGGACAGGGATGACAATTGGAGGACTGTTAGTGATGTTCCTTGGAAGTAAGAGTTTCTTTTTACTGTAATTATCTAAAACTATTAAATCTTTTTCGTCATTATAATATTAGATTGGATATATATTGTTGTATTTTGTTAGGTCGTGATAAGTTATTTTCTGAATTTTGACAGGGAGTTCGTAGAACGTGCAAAGCGTCTAAGGATTGCAAGAGGAAAATGAAGCTCTGCTCTTATGGTTTTCAAGCACTAGTTATGAATTTTGAGCTTGAAAAGAAACAAGAAAGATGTCAACTAAAATGCAAAATTTTGTGTTTTGAAAATTAATCTACTAATACATTATCTTGTCAGTTAGGATATGTTATTTTTAGTACCTTTTATGCCAAAGTAATAAAGGGAAGGGAAATGTAGTCCATGTACGTTTCTGAGGTAAACAAAATTTGCAGAGGGATTAGGAGGACATTCTAACTGAATAATTTTTCATTTTTTGCCTATTTGTAAGCTCATTGGAAAATAATAAATTTTTCATTTAAGTACTAAAAAATAGAAAAATCGAAGAATATTTAAATTTCTTATAAAAGAAGACAAATGTTACAATTAAATATGAAAAAATCAACTTGGATCTAACAAGTCTGAATGGAAGAATTAACTATATTAATTAATTCTCCACAAGAGCAAAATGTTGTACTTCTATATAACAAATTGTAAGTTAGGATAGCCCATTTACCCATATTTAATGTTTCTTTTTAAAATAGTTTTTTTATTTTCTAATGACAATCACTTTGAAAATTGAAAATTGAAAATCTGAGTATATACTAAATTTAGACATTTTCAATCTATATTAACAAATCTTGGATAATTAATTAATTAATCTTGATTGATGCAAAAAGTCAATAATAGATTATTAAGTATATCCATGTCAAAGTAATGGTATAATAGGAAAAATACATGCAAATTATTATTTCTAACTAAAATAATTAATTTTTCTTAACTCTTGAAAAATAGAAAGTGTGTCTATCAATTAGGGAAAAAGGGAGTAATAGAGAAATATCGCAACCAAATATAGAAAATCAACATGCTAATTTAGAGTGTTAAATTTCTTACTTTAACATACAAATGTTGCAACTAAATATAGAAAATCAAATATCGCAACCAAATATAGAAAATCAACTTGCCAATTGAAGAGATTTAAATTTCTTAAAAAAGTAATAAATAAATATTACAATCAAATATATAAAAATCAACTTGTACTTTACAACTTAGAATGAATGAATTAGTTATATCAATTAATTGTTTACAAATTTACCATAAGCAGAACGTTATATCTTTATGTAGCAAACTATCCATTAAATAGTAACAATTTACGTTCGGATTTGATCGTCATCCTTACCTTACTTTAATTTGTCTAATCATATAAGAATACTAAATTTCTTACAAAAGTAACAGATAAACGGTGCAATCAAATATAGAAAATCAACCTGCTAATCGAAAAACATGAATTTTTTTTGGCAAAAGTAAAAAATAAACATTGCAGCGAAATATTTGACAACTCTGAATGAAAGAATCAACAATATGAATTAATTGTTCATAGATTCGCCATAAGCAACAATATTATGTTTCTATTTAGCAAACAATTCATCAAATAGTAACACTCTTTCCGATAAATTCAAGCCGATAGCAAATCTCAGGCTCAGTTTATTTCTGAACAATAGCTTATTTTTTAAAAATATTTTTCTCAATATTTTCCATTATCTGATTAAAATATTAAAAATTAACAAAAAAAAATATAATTTATTATTTAAATAAAAAAATTGATTGCCAATACTAAGGTAAGAAGTCTTCACATATCCTTTCTAACAAACCGAAAAATTGTTTATATCGTCTTTCAAACTAATTCTCGATTGCCAAAGGAAATACAATTTATTTCCCAATAAATAAATTTTTTGTTGATTGTCTTTCCGAATTAAATAAATATATATACAGTGGTATAATAAGACATAATTTATTAGAATTACAATAAGATTCTAATTCGTATTAAGATTGGACAAAATATACTGATTAGGACTCAGTAATGTATACTTGATTTAATATTGATGAAACATAATGTAATTTTATATTATGGTTAGTAATATCTATAATTTAAAATTTATTTGATTTATTATATTTTTTATTTTTGTCAAATTTAATGTAAATCTTTACATTTTTCGAAACCTTTATGTTAATATTAATATAATTACATGTGGAATATTTTATTTAATAAATTTTAATTAAAGTAATTTTTTGCCATACAACTTCATAAATTATAGAATTTACAATTCTAATCTTTTGTAACAAAAATAATTTTTATTTTATTTATTAATTTATAAAATTTAGATTTAAATATTAAACCAATCCATTCAAATTAAATTACTCTTTATTTTTTTA
Source organism: Jatropha multifida (assembly GCA_948099535.1). Taxonomy (NCBI): domain Eukaryota; kingdom Viridiplantae; phylum Streptophyta; class Magnoliopsida; order Malpighiales; family Euphorbiaceae; genus Jatropha; species Jatropha multifida. The sequence continues at coordinate 79,156 of CANUEX010072811.1, read as the reverse complement.
ACCAATCCTAATGTTCCCCTACCCAGTCATGCATATATATAGAGAGAAAGAGATAGATATATGTTCTCCTACGCAGTGCATAGCAATTCCTTTTGAACATCCAACATTAATATTTCGTTCTTTCTTTTATATACTATAATGGATTCTAATGCAAAGGAAGATGATGCTATTGATCTCAATCTTAGTCTCAGAACCTTGCAACCTGAAGATTATCATCCATCAAGTCAATGTACGAATCTTGATCTTTCTTTTAATTTATTAGTTAAAAAAAAAAAAAACAATTACAACAAGGAGCTGTCGAGGCTAAGCTATATCAGAAAATAACTGCGGAGGGAGTTTAGATAACAAATGTCTAATTGACGTTTACTGTGCATGTGTAAGTCATAGGGCAAGGAGGAATGTCTAGCAAACAAGTGAAAGTCTACATGGATGGAGTAGCTATTGGCAGGAAAGTTTGCATACAAGATGATTCTGATTACTCAATGCTAGCACTTGACCTAGAACATAAGTTTGGTATATGTATATAAAATCAACCTTGAAACATGAAATTTTATTGCATATGCAATTAAATTTGTATTTTTAATCGTGTCAGGACCCGGATTAAATCTGTTCCGAGTTGAATCAACATTCTCGTTACTTTATAAGGATGCAGAGAACGAATGGAAGATTCTTAATGGTGTTATTTGGAGGTAAAAATTTCTTTTACCGTACTTATTTCAAATTATATATATCTTTTTCGTGGTTACAACATTAGATTGGATAAGTTATTTTCTGAATTTTTACAGCGTGTTTGTAGAACGTGTGACGCGGCTGAGGATTGCAAGAAAGTGAAGCTCCCCTCTTATGATTTTAAAGCGCGAGATAAGAATTTTGAGCTTGAAAACAAACAAGAAAGCCGTTAAAAAAATAATAAAGGGAAATGTTCTTTTTAGTACCTTTTATGCCAAAGTATGAACAATTCGTCCATCATTCAAAAATATTGTTTTTGATTTATTACATTCTTTACATTTTCAAAAATTTTATCTTAGTATTAATACAATTACATATAATATCTTATTCAATAATTTTAATTAAAGCAATTTTCTTGCTAGACAATCGACTTCATAAATTAAAATTTATAATTATAATAATAATAATTTTTATTATATTGACCCTATATACAAAGGAAGACCTGAAATCTGAACTAGGCAGAAGATAAGTGAGCTAGCTGGAGTGAATTGACTAAAGACATTCCAACAAAAATCTGTCTTTAAAGGTCAAATAAAATAAACAAAATAATTATTTAAAGGCAATCACAGCTAAAATTAACAACTTTCTTGTTTGATTGGATTAGTGGAGTCCATCCCCCCTACATTCGCGCCACATGACTGGCCCACTTCAAATTCATTTCTTATTGCTTTCTGTTGATGCACGTGCCACTTAACTTAAATATTTATAAATATATAATTTTTATGTCGTAGTATTGCATAAATAATGTGATATTTAAAATAGTTTAATTTAATGGTCGGAATGCAGATTCCACCTGGTGATTGCAGGATAGAATCGTTGAGTCGACATCGTGAAAAAGTTTTAAAACATAATCGCCGACCCTTCGCGAGGGATTTTTCATGCTTAAAAGCTTTTTTATTTTTAATTCAATAATAAAATGATACTACAAATCAGCTTAACCTATACCATATTATGTTCATTATATTAAGTCTATTCCTTTCATCAGCAAGATTATTTTTTATATATGTAATTTTTAATTTAATAAAAAGATGATATAATAATATTATAAAACAGCTTTCAAAACCCTGTGTTAAGTCTATTATATTAAATTAACCTACTAAATTCCAGATTTATGGGTATTTGAGTGGCACAGTCAACCATAATCAGGAACTTTCTTTTTTAATTCTCATGTCATTGGGAAATTTTATCCACTGCTAATTTCTACACTTCTCGATAATAATGTTTCTTATTACCAAAAAATATGCATTAAACAAGTAACTAACTTTTCATAGACAGTACAAACAAACAGACAAAGGTCTGCAAGAGCAGGAAGAAAACATCCCTTCACATGTACACCAACAAGCCAATCTAATCTCCTACAAAAGCAATAAAATGCTCCTTATGCAGACCCAAAAACAAAGAAAAAAAATTCCTAGCAAGAAGAAAGACAAATTACACAGATTAATTCATCATTTTTCAATATTCATGGACCAAATAATGAAGGTCTTCAAGAATTAGTAAGCCCCAAATACACAATGCCATTAGATTTCTCAGTCAGAGGATACAATCAGTCTGCCCAAAGCATCAGAGACATGCCTCATTGTAGGTCTCCTTTCAGGGCTACTATGAACACAAGCCATTGCTATCTTTAAAACTGCAATAATTTCTTCTTCCTTGTCCACATCCGGAGCTAAATATGGATCTAAAACATCTGCAAGTGGTTTTTGTTCTTCAATGCAAAGTTGAATCCACTGAACAAGATCCATTTCTGAGGTATCCACATGGACTACTGGAGATCTCCCAGTTATCATTTCTAGTAACATCACTCCATAAGAGTAAACATCCCATTTCTGTGATGGTTTTACCACTTTAAGTGCTTCAGGGGCCTGATAATAAGATACCAAATTTGTTGATGAAACTGTAGCTACTTCTGAGCTAGGTCCACTCTTTTGTTGTCTCTCTTGTGGTTTCTCCGTGGGAATTCGAGTGGATTGTAGGGTTGGGGATGCTCCGGCAATATTAGCAAGTCGTCCAAGTCCAAAGTCAGAAATGTGTGGTTCCATGTCATTTCCAAGAAGTATGTTACTTGGCTTTAGATCTCCATGAACATACTTTTTAGGGCTGAATTCGTGCAGATATACCAAGCCTTTTGCAATCCCCTTAATGATTTTCAACCGGACAGACCAGGACAATGGTGTAAATGAAACCATTCCAGGCTTCCCTGAAGACATTAAAATGTACAAAAACAATATTGCTCAGTAACTAAAATAACTATTATTAACTGAAATTATAGAAAAGAAAATGTGCATTATTTGCTGCAAGGTGTTTTCTACAACGTACCATGTAGTGCAGTGGCAAGACTTCCATTAGGTATATAATCATATATTAGCAACTTCTCATCCACAGACCAATAGTACGCTCTGAGAGTTATAATATTAGGATGCCTTATCTTTCCAATTGCTTCTACTTCTGTCTGGAATTCCTTAAATCTTTGAGAACCCCCTTCTCCTAATCTTCTTACAGCTAAAGTGAGACCATCTTCAAGTACAACCTTGTATACAATACCAATTCCACTCTTTCCTAAAACAAAGGCTGAAGCTTTGAGCAGCTCATCTAAATCAAAAGCCACCTGTGTATCCAATGGTACAAGATCATACTGCTCAACATTCTCAGAAAGAGTTTCAGACTCATCTTTCCTGAAGCACAAACACTCCTGACTTCCCTTACCTCCCTTGTCAAAAACATAACCACTCTCATCCTTATCTTTACTACAAGCACAAACCCTCGAATAACAGTATGAAAATAACAAACCAACAAGGCAAATTCCAATTATATCACTCACAATTATAGCAATAACAGCACTCTTACTTAGTCCTCTTGCTTTCTCCTTTCCACCATTATTATCCAAATCTTGAGGTGGGTAGTTACCGGGCAAAAAGGGAATTGATGAAGGTGAACTTGCACCAGTTGCGTCTGAAGAACAAGGATTCTTCAATGGAGGACCACAGAGCCCAGGATTCCCAATAAAAGCTGTTGGTCCTCTGTTCATTAGAGCACCATTTTGAGGTATTGGACCACTCAGATTGTTATAAGTTAAATCAATGTAAACCTTCTCGGGAAGGTTTCCAAGACTAGCTGGGATTGAACCAGTGAAATGATTATGTGACAAATCAACAGTTCCTTGCAAACTAGACAAATTTCCTATATCACTAGGAATTGAACCATTGAATTTATTAAATGAAAGATCAAGTTTCTCAAGAGAAACCAAACCAGAACCAAACCCATCTGGTAAAGAACCAGTAAAGTTGTTTTGGCTTAGATCAAGGATTCTAAGTCTCTTACATTGAACGATTGATATGGGTATTGACCCATTGAAAAAGTTCTGTGATAAATCCAAAGTTTGAAGGTATTTAAGCTTGCCAAATTCATTTGGCAAAAACCCAGAAAAAGCATTACCATAAAGGACAAGACTTTGTAGCCCTTGAGCTTGAAAGAGCTCAGCAGGTAAGTTGCCAAATAGCCTATTGTTCCTCAAATTTACATGTCTAAGGTCAGAGAGAGACCCGAGAGAAGAAGGAAGAAACCCATAAAGTTTCTTCTTTGGAATACTAAGAGACACGACTCTTAACTCCTTGCATGTAACCCCATTCCATGAACAAGGATTCTCATCAGAGGAGTTCCAGTTGCTTAAAGACCCTTCTGGGTCTTGATATATGGACTGTTTAAATGACAACAGAGCAAACCCTTCATTATTCAAAGAACTCACTGATCCATGACAGTTACAAAGAGCAAAAACCAGTAAAATTAAGATAAACATTTCCACATACAAAAAGCAAAAGAAAAGTAAACCTTGGAGAGAAGAAGTGTAAAATGCAAAACTGGGGGTCTACAAAGGGCTCACCTTTCAGTAGCAGAGACAACCATATGAGACTACGAAAAAAGCTTGAGAGGTACAAAGTCTAGAGAGAGGAGAGAGTGTGTGTGTGTAAAAGGGAAGGGAGTGTTGAGGAAAAGTAAAGGGTTGTGTATGAAGTAGACCTTGGGAAGATGGATAGTTAGAGTGAAATGAGAACAAAATGGAAAAAGTGTAGGCTGGTTAGAAAAACTATACTATATAGTCGCTGACAGTAATATTTCTTCAATTTCTAGTCTAGTCAATTTATCGTGATATTTTGGATAGATTGTCATCTAAGTTTACATCCTCTTCACCTTTCATTCACCACATGTATAAAGTTATTATTGGACCATTTACACATTTAACCTTATTTAATTAACCTTTATTAAGCTTAAGTAAATAACTCATTGCATGTATCCTCTTACTTTGGCATTTTTTTTTCTCTATTTTGTAAAGAAAACTAGCTATGTATGTGTTGTGCATAATAAATATTTTTATTTATAATTTTAGAGATATTATTATAATATTTTAAAATATAAAACATAATTAAAAAAATTATAATTTAAATTATTTTTAATTTTATATTTATTAATTTATTGAAAATTATTTAAATTAAAGAATATCTATTTCAAATTCAAAATATTACACTAATCATATAAAAATTAATGTCTATAATAAAATTGAAAGAAAATGAAATATATATTAAAAATTATTGAGTTTAATTTGTTTTTAAATTAATAAATTTTCTTAGATGATATTAAAAATAATGAAATAAATGACAATAGAAATTCAATCATATCATTCTTAATGATAATTTCATATAAACTACTTTCTCTTATGATTAATTAAATTTTTCCTAATTTCATAGAGTAATAGAAATGAAAAGAGAAAAAAAATGAATGTCCAAAAGAAATTATATAAAAATTATTGAAATACAAAAATTGATCTTATCAAATCTCAAAAAGCTCTCTCTATTTATAACCTAATAAAAATCAATTAATGACAATTCAATATATTATCATTAAAATTAATAAAAAAATTATATATTATAATTTTAAGACAAATAAATATTGAAACATTTGAATATTCATTATTAATAAAAATATTATAAATATTTTTATTATTAACATTCTCTATCATTCTTTTAAATATAAAATTTTCATTCATAATAATAAATGATAACTATAAATAATTATGATATCCAATATTAATATTATAATAATATTAATTTAAAACATAAAATATAATACATATTAATATTATAATCAACATCAAAATTATGATAATTTTTAATTAAAAATATATTATAATATTATAATAATTTTAATTATTAAATACATATTAATATGATAATTGAATAATAATTAAGATCAATATTATATAATTTTAATTGAGAAAAATAATTTATAATATTATAATAATTATAATTATTTACTAATATAGACATTTAAATGAAAATTAATATCAATATTTATATAACAATATAACTAATAATTAAATTTTATGTGAAATTATTAAAAACTTAAGTGTTTTTTATGGCATTATAATCTCATGTGTCATCACAAAAAAATTTTATATGATAAGAGCATTCATTTATAAAGTGCTACATATCATTTTTTTTGCGAAAAGCTTTATATATATATAATGTAAGTTTCTTTTGTAATTTATTGTTAATAAAAAAAGGAAAAAAAAAAAGAGGAAAGCAAGATTAACGGTCAAGATTGAGACAGACAGCCAATGAATCGGACAATCATGATGATCCCACGTTAGCTTATGAACCGTTAGGGGGACAACAACATGATTAGGGTAACCTTAGCCCATTCGCAATTATATTATACAATTCACCTACAAATACACCTTCATTAATCAAAATATAAAAGTACCTATTAGAGGAATATTGACTGCCCTTAATCAGACCGACATTTTCCACATCAGGCCATATAGTTGCAAACCACAGTAAAACTGATGGTCCTGATCTCTCCTCACCGGTGCAAACCTATTACACCTCATGAATGTACGACACGTGTAAGTTTCCTTCAGCTCCTCTGTATGAGCTGTTGTGTGAGCTGGAGACTGATCATTCTTTTTACTATTTATTGTCGTGACTATTTAACGAGAAATTGGAGAGAAGTATAGAAGAGAAATTGACCGTTTTGACGAGTGGGCACAAGGCATGGTCACCACTTTATCAACAATTGCTTAAGCATAACTTTAATCATAAAACTGCACATGAGATTTTAACTAGGGTTATGATGGCAAAATTGGGGGTTTCGGTTCAACCTAAATTGAATTGCTATTAACTAGGGTAAATTGAGATAAAAAAAACGAACCAAATAAAAATATTTAAAAAATCAAATTGATTTGATTTCATATTTTTTTTCTTTTGATTTATTTTTTAGTTGCACCATTTTTCATTAAAGAATAAAATTTAATTTGATTTCTAAATTTATTTCCACATATTAAAAAATTAAATTAATATTTTTAACTAATTTATCTTTTGAATTTGTTTATAAGAATTAAAAAGTCATATGTAATATTTTCAGTCAATTTGCCCTCCGAATTTATTTAAAGTGATTAAAAACTATATTTGCCTAAAAAATTATCCATTTTAATTTTTTCTAAAATGACGAATATTCTATTTTTTTTAGTAAATAAAAAATTAGACTATTTTCTTTGAATCTTGTTTAGCTTTTAATTGTTTAATTAAGTATCCCTCAATTAAAGGTTGTTCTTGTTTTATAGTTTGATCTTATTTTTTTACTTAATATGAAATTTTATCCGTTGGATATAATGAATTCAAAATATATAATTTATTTGTGAATGAATTTTTATGTTTAGTATGGTTAACTTAAAATATATATTTTAGTTGAGTTTCACATAAATACATATGGAATAAATTTATAATTGAAACTTCATTTGCTTTTGTTTTCAAAAATAACTTTAAAATAATTATTTTATAAAAACAAAATAAATACAAATTATATTTATTTTATACAGCATAATTATTATTTTTCTATTATTTATTAAAATAAATATACAGGACCAAAATAATTTTAATAAAATTATTGCATTTAATTTAATGATAAATGTATTTACTTGAATCTCTCCCTGCTTAATGGAAAAAAATATGTATTTGAGTCAAATTTCCTTTAGATTTTATTCAAAATATAAACTTTTTATCACTATATTTAAATTTAAAATCCCAGCTTGATTTTAAATTAAAATTATATTATGATAAATAATTTAAATTCCAGAATAATAAAATAATTTATTTTCTTTGTTTTTTAATAATCAAAAGTCCCAAACTTAATCTTAACTTAATAACACTTATCAACTCTTTACTGATAGCAACTCAACTTTATCATTTTCTGGATTCATCACTAAATTTAGGAAATGTTAAATTTACAATATTTGAAAGTAATTTGGGAAAATAAATGCAAAGGGCATAGTCCTCATCATTTCCGCTAAGAGGTAGAATAATTAATAAATATGTCATCAAGTGATTCAAGGTGATTTGTAATTTTGCTTGTTGGTTTCAGCCGTCGCACGTGCGAACAACCATATACAATGGATTTCATTTGAGATTTTCCCTTTTGGGGTTGATTGACACGCCGTCACTTTTTTTTTCTTAAAAAATAAACAATAATGCTACTTACTGTAATTTGTGCAATCTCGTAAATAAAACATTTGAATTTTAATACTATCTTGTAAATAAATCAGATAAAACGAGTAAATTACAAATCTTTTTATTGTTTTAATTTTTCTCTCATTTTCATTTCCCTCTCTCTCCACCGCTTCTTTCCATTCAAACGATAATCTCTTTTGTTCTCTCGTTCACTGTTTTCTGCCTCAAACCAGTAAACTCGGCGTTCTACTTCAACAATTAATGGAGCGCGAAACTAGTAAAACGCTACGTTTTAATGTTCACTTTCAGTGATCAAGCTTTCGCCTTCTCCACATTCTCTCCTTCGTCAAATTTCGCAACAAAGTACAGAACCCTAGTTTAACTTAGATTTCCATTTCAATCAGCCGTGATATTGGAGTGCTTTTCATTAGCGTAATCGAGCTGTAACTTCGTTCAGGTATATACTTCTTTTTCTCTCTCAATTTGATTGTTTTCTTTGTTTGTTTCTCAAGAAATGACTTTTGTTGTTCTTCGTTTCTATTTCCCGCGCGTCCTTCCATTTCTTTTGTGAATTCTTGTTTCTATTTCGATTGATACAAGTGATTGGATTTTAAAATTTTTGAGATCTAAAAATTGGGAGAGATCAGATCAGTGATTTGGGTTCCATATCTTGTATCACTTAACAGTGTTATTAGTCTCGGTTGTTCATGTTACTATAACTAGAGGCTGTGTAGTTATTGTCTGTAAGTATGAGCTTGTTTTGATTTTGTAAAGATTGAATGAATTCTTAGTCTTTACTCAATAAACATTATTGCTCATCCCCTCATAGCAAGCAGTATATAAATTTTATGGTAGAGATGATGTCGCAAAAGGACATGGAAGAGGACTTGAGATTATTATATTAGTTATAAGTTTCTTTGTAGATATCGAGCAGTTTTTAAAGTCTGTTTATATGATTTTGCTTGATAGAATTTTTAAGGACATGTTATTGAATTTTTTTTAGAGTTATATATATTGACAAGATTTTAATAGAAATTTGGCTATCTTAATCAATGTATATTATCATTAGAATGTCTGTTAGTAGGATTCATGTTATTTTGGAGTTTTTCTTCCAAGTGATATGACTGTGTCATGTCTGGGTTTTGGGGCATGAAACTTTGTTTAACTGCTCAAGACTATTCATTTTTGGTTCTTGTGAGGGGTACATGCCCAGGCAGAAAGGCCTTAGTGTATGACTGTTTAGAATTGATCAGTGTTGATCATTTCATGTCTTGAATTTATTAGTCCATTTGATTTTGGTCAAACTCTGGTTAATTGTTGAGCTAGTTAGGCATGACTTGGTTTCTTAACTTCTAAGCTTTTGTTTTATTTTTTAACTACTTTCATTGATTGGCTAGATTATGGCATACTCAGAACCTGCAACAACAGAAAGGGAGCCACTCCAGGGAACAGCTGTGCCCAGGAAATCAAGGATTCTATTAGCTGCTAGTGGAAGTGTAGCTGCTATAAAATTTGGAAATCTTTGCCATTGTTTTTCTGAATGGGCAGAAGTAAAAGCAGTGGCCACAAGAGCTTCTTTACATTTCATTGATAGAGCCTCACTTCCTAAGGATGTAGTTCTTTACACTGATGAGGATGAATGGTCCAGTTGGAATAAAATTGGAGATAGTGTGCTTCACATTGAGCTGCGGCGGTGGGCTGATATCATGGTTATTGCCCCATTATCAGCAAACACACTTGGCAAGGTAATAAGTGTTATAGACTTTTAAAAGTGTAGCTCATACATTTCACCAATCAAATAGCACATTGGATACCTTGTGTCTAACAGGTTTGTCTTTGGGATTGTTTCTATTCTGCTCATTATATGTGCAATGATTTCCGCTAATAGATTCTAACTCTCAATATCATATAGATCAAGTTTTTGGCCTTGTTTTGCATTGTCACTTGTATTCTTCATATAAATGTAGTCACATATTTTGTTTGTTTTGTGGAGAAACTATAACTACTGATTGATATGATGATACTGGCATTCAGTTTCTCAAGTAACATGATTCTGATTAAACCAAGGCCATTCATCCTTGGTACAAATACTTTTGTACTCAAATGCACAGATTAGCATGATTAGTAGGTGAGTCATATGCCTCTTCCAAGTGCGTTATTCAAATTGGTTTCATGGACTAACTAGAATGCTTTGTTATTATTTTCCAATGAATGAATTGTGCCACTGGCTCTTTTAGGTTCCTCTAGGTTTTGGATGTTGCAGTAAAGGACAGGGCTCATGTGGGTCATTTATTGTTTATCTATGTCGGTATGTTTGCATGTATATCATATTTTAGAATGACTTTCCTTGGTTGCCATAATTTTTCCTTGTTTGCTTAATATGCTCTTTTTATGGCTGTGACATGATTTCCAATTACTAAATTATTTGATCTTTCTTTGATGTATGTGTCGGTGCAGATTGCTGGGGGATTATGTGACAATCTGCTGACCTGCGTTGTACGAGCATGGGATTACAACAAGCCCCTCTTTGTTGCGCCAGCCATGAACACTTTCATGTGGAGTAACCCTTTCACAGAAAAGCATCTCATGTCAATTGATGAACTTGGAATTTCTCTTATTCCACCTGTAACAAAAAGGCTGGCATGTGGTGATTATGGAAATGGTGCGATGGCTGAACCATCTCTAATCTACTCAACCATAAGACTCTTCCTGGAGTCAAGGACTCAACCAGGAGATGGAAGAGTTGGTTAATTGAATGTGAGTACTTTGTCTGGTTATCGTTTTTTATCTTCTAGGGAGTTACTACTTCTGATTTTATATGTGGTGAAATCATGCATGTCCGGCATGCTGTGAAAGATGGGAGCACTGATCCTGACCCAATGTAAGAATTTCTCTCGTATATTTGGAGATGTAGTAATAGTTTGTTTCATAGATTTTGTATACCTAGGAATAGATGTAATGTACGAGTTCATTTGACTTGCATTGTTGTCAATTGCTTGTTACTATTTAATCCAATAGGTTTGCCAAATTAAACATAGAATTGAATATGGCCAACTTTTGTTCTCAGTTACTTCATTTTTACAATACACAACTTTAATGGATTTTAAAAGGGATTGAAATTTGATGGTTTAGTGATATTGTACAATAGGTTAGTGATTGATGTTGAAATCTACTCGATCTATCTTCAGGTAGAGCGGTAAAAAGCAGTTATTGGATAGTGATGAACTTTTGTCAATATGATGTAACAATGCATAGATTTTAATTTTAGTTATTTGTTTTTATGTAAAGAAAGGAATAGCTGTTTCATGTCTATGAAATAATTATTATTGTACATTCATATATTATGTCATTCAAGCTAGAATAAGAATGCATATGGTCAAAATGCACCCTGTTGCTTCTTTTGTAGACCAGACAGCAACAGCTTTTTATAATGCCACTCTGAAACTGCCATATGCAGTGCAAGTGTTGAAATGTCTTTTTTGCTTTAAAAAAAAAGGTATTTTAAAAGAAAAGGGCAAAAAAAAAAACATTATCCATCTTACAGCTGAATCCTGAATAGAAAGCCTAAATAAATAAAAATATATACAATTTGTTAATTGATTAATTAATTTAAAGGATATTTAAAGTATTCCAGGTAGAGAATTTTTGTTATTTATTTTCTCTGCAGTTTCAATATTGAATACAATCTCTATCCTGCAGTGTTGTCTATCTCTAGCTCTAAAAGCATCAGTTTGCTGCCAAAAGCAAAGTCCTTTTTGAAAGACTTATTCTGTCAAATGCAATTTTATTCAATTTGGAAACAGAATGAGAATGAAAATAAAATTTTAAATTCACATAATCTTGTTCTAATTTTCTTTAGATTATTAAATATAAGTTGTTTGCCATATTAAAATTAAAAGATCATTTATAATTTGACCCCAAGATCACATATCGATTAAGTCAATTTGCGAAAATATTGATCATTTACTTATAAGAAGATTTATGAATGAAGCCAACCTTAATTTGTTTTTTAAAAAATTCATTAAAAGATTTAATAAATTGAAATAATACTGTGAATTATATAACATTAGCAGCTTTTCTCTAAATTCACTTTTTTTAACCCCAGGTGAAAAGATTAATCATATTATATTTGATGATTTCATCAAATAATAAATATTTTTTTTCATATTTACTTTTTATACATGATAAATAATTATTATTTTAATTTAATAATTTTTTTAAAAAATTAATATTAAATTAATAATAATATAATTAATTTATTCAATAATTTACTGTAATTTAAATAAATTTAATATTTTTTTAAAAAATATAAAATTATTAAATATGATAAATATTATAGAACATCGTTAATAAATTATTAATCATTTTGAGATGCTTAGAAGGGTTAACAATTATCGATTGACATTTGATATTAGAAAATATAACGGGGGTAACGACACGGCATCATTTACTGGAGTAACAAATGGATTAATCGATAGAGGGGAAAAATTGAAAATAGAGATTTGGTTTTCTTCACCTCGAAGAAGATGACGGAAGCTTGGATTCGACCGCTAGTTGAAACCATACATTCCAGTCCTACTCAGGCCGTCCTTTATCTCTCCGGCGGCGCTTCTCAGGTCTCTCTCTCCTTCTATTTGCTGAGACGTAAGTATATGCTAAAAAATTAATTATCCAAATTCAACTTAGCTAATTGATTAGATCTTGTGCTTAGGCGTTGGGCTACTTGATGTCAGTTCCTGGAGCTACAAATACAGTTCTTGAAGCAGTGGTACCCTACTCTAGAATGTCCATGATTCAATTACTTGGAAAGGTTCTCTTCATTTCTTTCTTTTTGTTTTTTTTTTTTATTTTGTTAGAATATCTTTTGTTGCTGATAATTTCATTTTTGTTTTTTCTCCAGATTCCCACTCATTATTGTAGCCAACAAACTGCACAGGAAATGGCTCTATTGGCTTACAATCGTGCTCTTAAGCTCTCTAGTCCTGGTAAATTAATTCACTGCACAATTGTGTATGATTTATTATGTTATTTTAAATGGAATGATATATGCTTCCTTAGTTAGGTTGTTCATGAATATGAAGGTATGGAAGCATTAGTCATTGTTTCTAAATTTGGGAAATGGTTTAATAAGTGTTAATATTAATCTAATATGCTGGATTCATCTGTTGAATAGGTTCTCCGGTTCTTGGTGTGGGTTTTACTGGTTCTCTAGCTAGCACACGTCCCAAGCTCGGTGACCACAGGTATTGTTTATTGAAAACATTTTCCCCTACACGAAATGTTCCCTTTACAATAGAACCGATATTGTTTTCTTACTAGTTCAAGTCAGAACTTTTTCATGTTTACTCTTGTTTTTACTTCAGATTCCTTGTTTTCGTTGGCCTTAATCATAGGTATTAAAAGCGTGCCTTGGGCTCTAGGATCCCTTTGCACCTTTAATGACTATGGCATCTTTGCAATAGTAAATTTATTTCCAAGTCACAAAGGTGAATGCAACGGGGGACAAATATATGATAACTTGGGAGAAGTAGTGAATAAGGATTTAGTATCATTAAAGCTCTCTGTACATGTAACCCTTAACTGAATAGAATGGAGGAAAAAAAAGATCTATATTATATAGCCAACCCCAATTAGATTATGATTAATTATGTTTTATTCTCTTTTCTTTTTTTTTTCTTTTTTTTCCTTTTTGGTCAGCAATCGTAAAACCCTTTTTATTAAGAACTGAAGGAAAGGAGAAAAACTTATCAAACCCGAGCAAAATTAAATCCAAGACAATAGGCTTCCGCCATACACCCGAAAAAACTTAAAGCTCAGATTTGATAAGAAAAAACCTATAGAAACAAACTAGAGAACCTCTCTAAGGTAGGAGAAGTAAAGAAGAAGAAAGAAACAAATACAACAGGGAAAACCAAGATAAAATAAGTAAAAGCCATTTTAAAACCAAGCTAAAAATGGATTCTGGGCATCAACACCTTTCTTAGCCAAACGATCTGCAAAATGGTTTGTTCAAATTGGTTAAGTTGAAAAATGGTTTGTTCAAACTTAAGAATTCATTCCTTTGGCATTGAGAAGGCCAGTGGCGAAGCTACCTTGATGAGAGGGTGGGCAATTGCCCCCCTCTCTTGAAAAAAATTCGAAAAATAGCTTACTTTGGTTGGGATTGAACCCTGATCGTTTAGCAAATTGTAACACGCCTTCACCACTTTCCCTCCTCCCCTTCTCCCAATTTATACCCTAGCTTCGCCCTTGGAGATGGCGCTCTACTTTGAAGGCCACTTATTTTTCTGAATTATCCAACACAAAACACTTCTAGAATCTGATTCCACTATCAACGGGAAACTTCTAACATCTGATTGCCAAAACATCTCAACGGCTGAAAATAAAGCAAGGAGTTCAGCCTCATTATGATCTAGCACTCAACAGAATGATAAAAATTGCAAACTACCAGGCCATTACTGTTTCTTAAAGCAAACCCCCCACACCTGCCTGACCCAGCTTGCTTTTGGATGACCCATCAACATTGAATTTGAGCCAACCTGCAGATGGACTTACCTCATCCAAAACATTACTTCTAACAATGCCTGCTTCCTGGAATGAACACCTGCTTTGCAAAATTCCAACTAGAATTAAATACGAGTTGCTAAACCTAAAAGAAATGGACTGTTGTTTTGCTTTTAACAATTTCTTCTTTATTTACCTTTTCTTGTTTCCATATCACACATATTAAACCTCTCATTAAATTCCTATTTTTAATGTAAATGCTAAATAACATTCAGTGTTTATTGTTTTGTCAACTTCATGCTTTATGGTAGTGGTTACTGGTACATATAGGGTATTCTTGTTTCGAGAATCCTATTGAAGCGAGCTTTTAAAGATGAGTATTGAGTATCAATTATTTTCATGGAGCTATTTTCGAAGATGTGATTCTGAAGTTCTTAAAATATGCTGCATTTTGAGTGACTTTTCATGTTCTCAGATCCATGTTGTTACTGTTGTTTATAGATTTCACTTGTCAACAAGAACATCTGACAGACTTTGGGTATCTACAGTTACTTTGTCAAAGGTCAAGGAATTTCTTTTTTCTTTTTTGTCTTTTCTGTCTTTGATTTTCAATTTTTCATCTTGTAAAATTTACAAATACTTGGTTACTGATTTCATCTAGGGTTTGCGAAATCGGGAGCAAGAAGATGCAATTTCAAGTCATCTCGTACTCAAGGTGTGTAATATTCACATGGATTTGTCAATTATGTCCTATGTTGCATCCAAACTCACTTTGATTGCTGTCTCGGAGACGTTTTGGAAATGTTTCCTGCACGGGAATGTCTGGAAACTCCTTGGAAATGTTTCGGGGCTATTTCTGTAAGTTGGTAACTTGGAAATGCGTTTCTGCCTTCAAAAACACGTTTCTTTAGTTTAAAGTAAATAAATATAAATCCATAAAACATGTATTTTTAATGAGTAAGGAATTTGTAAACGAGTATTTTTCTTTTTTCGTTTGGATATGTTGAATGTTGATTGAACTTGACTTATTGTTGGATATCTTTGATGGTTTTTAATGATTTATTGTGTATAATATACTTAATCAGATGTTTTTTTTATGTGTTTCCCCACGTTTCTGTTGTCGAAATTGTGCCGTTTCACCGTGTCTGTTTCCATGCAACATAGCTTATATTTGGTTAAAAGTACACTATTTTCACATTTTCTCTCCATAATTCATATTATTCTTAAAAAGTTGCACCTGCCCATATTTAAAAAGTAGGGTGAACTGACAAAATGGCTATTGCTAGCCACACATTGCTTTTCTTTGTTTCCCTTCGTTGCTCTGAAAAATATACTGTTTAATAGTGTATAAAGAATTTGTTTCTTGTGGTTCTCCTTTAGTCATTTCCTTGGAAGACTTATTATTTAATTTTCTTTGGCCCTACTTTTGGTTGCAGGCCATTGCAAATGCATGCAAAGTCCAGGCAACTTTTGTTTCTCATCTGACTGAATCTGATGTGTCTGATGATTGTGAAGAACGATTTACTGAAGATGAAGAATTGGAACAACTTATAAATGGGCTAATATGCTTTAAGGCCTATCCATTTTCCAATGGTATGGTTTGTTCTTTGGTTGAGTAAGTCCCAAATTCACTAACTTTTGTCTGTTATTTATTGTGAACTACCTGTTTTGCAGTGACACATGCATCAAAGGAGGAGAGAAAGATAATACTTTCTGGTTCTTTTAACCCATTGCATGAGGGTCACCTGAAGCTCTTGGAAGTGGCTACTAGGTATATAAGTTTTTCTCTGACACTGTGTTTAAGAGTTGTTTAAGTCACTTTCCATTGATAACTCACTTTTATGCAGCATTTGTGGCAATGGATATCCATGCTTTGAAATCTCAGCAGTCAATGCTGATAAACCTCCACTATCAGTATCACAAATCAAAGATCGTGTCAAGCAATTTGAAAAAGTTGGTGAGGCTCGTTATTTATATCATTTTCGCGTCCTACATATTTCGTTATTACATGGACTGCATTTTCTTTTCTTTTATTTTCTTTTTCTTTTTCTTTTTCTTGATAATTTGGACTTCCAATATTTCTGGGTGGTCGATGCATTTTGCATATTACTGCATGAATCTAAACGAATCATGCTTTTCAGTAAGAATGTAAATATGGCGAAATTTTCTGGGCACTGATCGTAAGTTTCAGTTATGGTATCACAATTTGGGATGTAAATTTTTGAATTGGGCAATAGACTGTTCAGAGGACAAATATTGAGTTAAAAGTAGTTAGACCACATGCCTATGACTGAGAGTTGTACAGCTCTGAATTTAAGGCATCCTAAAGTAATGCTTGTTCATAAGATAGCTGTTGATGGAATGTGTCCCCTTGAAACCTGCAAGTGAAGAGAAATGATATTTGCTTGTGTAAGCCTTAAATTTGTTTTATTGCTTGTGCTTTTGTGGTAGTATTATTATTATTCTTTTATTCTGGTTTTAATTTTGAATTCTTTTAAAAGGTTAAAATACTGAACAGCACAAACTAAACTGTCTAGGAGATTCTATTAACTAGCAATTGGATAATTATTTAATGCATTTCCTTTTGGATGGCAGGAAAGACAGTGATAATCTCCAATCAACCTTTCTTCTATAAGAAGGCTGAGCTTTTCCCTGGAAGTTCTTTTGTAATTGGTGCAGACACAGCTGCTAGACTGATTAATGTGTGTAATCAAATTGCTCTAAATAAAATATGCATAGATACATTCTGATGTTTTATTTGATTTTAATGCATTTACATGACAGTGTTTAACCTTATCTGCTGGATAGTTTCCTGGAATTTCCTGTAATAGTGACCTTTAATATTTTGATTTTGGTATTGTGTGTTACAATCTATGAACAGAAAGTTATGCAGAATATTAAGGGGAAAAAAAATATTTCTAGCATACTCATGGATAACATTTTTTTTTTTGCTGGCATATTAATCATATAGTGGCATGTTCTCTGATTAATGTGATGGAAGGGTGAGGATATATGATGCTTATACTGTGGGTTAATCAACTTTGTATTCTTTCTTATAGATATGCATTGCATTGACACCAAAAGAAGATGCTTATACTGTAGGGTTAATCAACTTTGTGTTCTTTGTTTCTCAGAGCATGGCCACACTATTTTTAGAATCAGAAGAGATTGTTTAGCGTAAGCCCCTTTTTGAAAGCGCACATTCCAAACACCTATATCTATAGGTTAGTTTAGGCAGTATATGATATGGAATGAAATATGTGTAATGATTCATTGAAGTTGAACTAATGTATTGTTGTGGAACTAATCTTTTATGTACACACACATCCATGATGTCCTTGAAATCTGTTGAATGCATGATGTCATAATATAGCAGCATGACCTATTAGCTTATATTTACAATTTATTTTATAAGTTAAAGAGTTATGTTGACTATTTGTTTCTACTGCTTTTCCAGCCAAAATACTATGATGGGGACTATGCAAAGATGATAGATATACTAACTGGATGCAAAAGAACAGGATGCACATTTCTTGTTGGCGGCCGAAATGTAGATGGCGTCTTTAAGGTATTGTGCTTGCTTATCAGAAGGTTATGGCAGCATTTGCTTGATTTTCATTTGGAAATTTTATCAATGCGACCTTTGTGGTCTTTCTTTAGGTTCTTGAAGACTTCAACATTCCAGTAATGTTAAAAGACATGTTTATCTCAATACCAGCTGAACTGTTTCGTATGGATATTTCCTCCACTGAGATAAGAAAGAGTCAGGGATGTTAATATGACACGCAGCAAAATTTACTCATCACATGATTCTTGTTGTCCTGGTAAATAATGAGAAATAATTGATTGATCCTGGTATGTACACGCCTTCTCTTACAATCATGTAGAACCCATTTTCAATAAATTCATATAGATCCTACATGGTTAAGCGTGTCAGATGTACTATTTTTATCATTTGCGTACAACAGGGCACTAAATATTTCCTTGTAAAAGAGTAAATATGCATTTCTGGAAAACTTCATTACATTTCCTATGTTACACGTATGTTGTTCAAAAGGCTTTTTTTTTTTTTCTTTTATAAAAAAAAAGGCTGTGTTCGTTTGGCTGAGTCGAATAAAAAAAAAAAAACTAAGTACTGATAATATGCAATTTTTATTATAGTAATGGCAGGTAGAACTACATACATGGATGAAACTTGTATATTCTCCCAATAGAAGGCAATCCAAGTGATCCTGAAACGTAAATAAAAAAATATCTTACATGTGCAAGGGGCTACAATTGTACATCCAAGAGACTGTTGTCTGTATAGTTGAAAAATTTATAATTAAAACTTACAGTCGGACAACAATTCTGTATGCAAGGGACTGTCATATCTCTACAAAAGCACAACTAAATAAATACTTGGGTATCAAATGGTCAAGAAACAGTAGTTTCTACTGTTCTATTGATATTTGTCTCTTAATTCACTTCTATCTCAAGCTTGTATGAGAATGAAGTCGGCAGGTGGAGGAGATGAAAGTCATCCACCGCAGGCTGCACCGCATGCGGCTCCGCATGTTGAATCGTAAGTATCTGAGCCTTTATCTTTTGTGGCACCGCCAGCACATGAGAAGATGATAGCTGTAATGATAGATAGAGTGATTAGTGCAGCCCACCATAAGAGTAAAGCTTCGTGGCTGCCGCCCGCTTCTCTTCCATACCCATTAATTGCCTCTCTCCATTCTCTAACCATATCCAATATCTGTTTCTATTTTTCTCTCCCAAATCAATAGACGGCTAACTTTCTTTCAGGGTCTGGAGTCTTGAAGGTGAATTGCAATTAGGCATTGACTTTATCTGGAGCCAATGTCTCACATTCTATCCATTTTGTAGGGGACTTCGTTGATGTAAGAAGGATGCCAAATATAAGGATCAAAACGATAATGAAAAAGAGGATATAAGGTTCTAATTGTTACTATGTCGGTCGGGTCCTGAGAGCTTAAGTATCTGGAAAGTTACAAAAATGTCCGCAAGATATTTTCCAATCACGTGGAGGAAGAAAAAAAGAAAAGAAAAGATCCATTTTTATCTAAAGGGCGCAGGGTGTTACTGTTGGCATAACAGCATATTTACCACTTAGCCCTTTTCTTATCGTTTATTTATGTTGTTGCGCATGAAAGTTGTGTAAATGACCAAGGGTTTCTGTGGGCTTTTTCGTTTTTTTATTTTGGTGGCAATGGGTCAGTAGCCTAAAACTTTCAAATGTGAATATTCCTTCTCCTTTTTTTTTAAAATACTTATAATAATAATAATAATAATAATAATAATAATTATTATTATTATTAAAAAAAATTAATATATAATAATAATTATTAAATCATTTTAAAGCTTTTAACTAATTATCGTTTCACATTGACTATTTTTGAATCTAATAAAGTATTTATGCTTAAAAGTAAAAATTTATGAAAATTTATGAAAGATAGTTAAGAAACTTTTCATAGAACACTTAATAGATAAAATTGGAGAAATCTAAAAGAATAAAATTGTGTACTTTTTATAAGTTAAATAATTTGTATGGTAAAAAGTAATAAAATTAAAAACATTAAGATTTATGTCTTTATTAATTATATTTTGTTCACTTTAGAAAAGTATTTTTTAATTATATTCCAACCATTTTAAAAAAATAATTATTATTTATCAATAATATAATAACAATAACTATTAATTACAGTACTTTTTCCCTGCACAACCCTCTTATATCTTCCTTAATTATATTTGTATCACTAAAAGAAAAATACACATTGATGTCAAAGTGTGTTATGATGTGTAAATTATGCAATATTCTGTAATAACTAAATTTAGACATGTATGGATTTTCAATTTTATTTACTTGAAAAATATAATTTTATAATAATAAATATTTTCACCAAACTATACTACAAGTACCACTCTCAAACTTTATAAATACTTGCAGTTTCTTACATAATCTTATGTGCATGTACCAACATAATATTCATATTGCCATCCATAAGTTGGAATTATGATGGAAAAATTCAATAAATGTGAATTATCATACATAAAATATTATTTTATAGTACTATATTCTACTATTATGGCACCATTTTAAAACTATATTTTTAAGTATACAAATTATTGTAATTAACCCGCAATAGTTAACTAGTTACATGACGCATAAATAATTTAATAAATTTTAGTTTTCAATATTTAATTAAATTTTATATCTTAAATTTTTACTTTTTTTTAATATTTAAATAATTAATTTATAGATACATAATTTTAAAATTTTTAATGTTTAAATTTAATTTAACAAATATCATTAAATATTTTGTAAATTGTAATTATGATATTAAACCATCTTTAAAATACATATTCTATTTATTTATATTGTCAAATAAAAATTTATAATAATTCTATTTAAATTATTTATTTAATCATTTATTGAGTCAAATGATTATTATTTTTTATATTATCGAATTTTTTTATACTTGTATTAAGTATCTAAGCCTATTTAATTAGTATTATAAACTAATTTAACACGGATATAGATAATAAAATTTTAAACTAAAATTCTAAAAGGTAAACAGATAGGAATAGCTCAAAGTTCACTCATACTTCTCCGGCTTTCATCGCTAATCTCATCGTCCTTCCCAAAATATTCCATTTTTCTTTTTCGAACCGAAGGACACAGTAGCAAGGGTAAGAGAGGAGAGTAAATAAGCATTACGGCGCAAGCCAGCAAATGGGTAAGAGAAATTTAATTGCCAAGGATCAGAACCTCTTGCGGCACATTGCATTGTTTTGGTGTAGAAGGCATAACCATATGCACATCTGATGATCTACTCAGCCTAGGTTTTCGTATTCTTTTCCTTATTATTTTTCAACTTTAAGTTTAAATTCCTTGAGTATTTTTCTCTTGCTTTCAATTTATCATTTAAAAAAATTACAGAAAAAGAAATGTAATACTTTCATAAATAATTCGACGAGACAATATTAAATATTTTCAATCTTATTTTTAACACTAGTTGAAAAACAGCGCGGATATTTAAATATTATTTTATTAATTATTATAAATTTTTTTATTAAGAAAAACAATAAAAATCCTATTTAAAATAATTAATAATTATATATCTATAATATTATAATCAAGTTTTATTATAAAAATAATCCAATAGTTGAGGAACTAACCACGTATTGAAACTCGATTAAAGATGATAGTTAATTTATCATTCAAACATTAGTTTAATATGATTGATCAATAATTCATTTAATAATGTTAAATTATTAATTTTTAATTTATATACAAATATTAAAGGTCCAATTGCGTCGACTTTAAATAAATTATTTGGGCTATGCTGCGGGATTGGGTAGTTGCGATGCAGTGGAAGCTGAGCTATGGGGATTGTTCTGTGGGCTCAGAATGGCTTGGGACAAGGGCTGGGATCATGTCCAGGTTCAGCTTGAATCGCAGGTGGTCATCCAGATTGCTGCTTGCAAGGAAGTGCCAAGTCTATGGTTCAAGCTTGTAGAGATATGATAAATAGGAATTGGCAGGTGCAAGTGATCCATATTTATCGTGAAGTCAATTGTGTCGCAGACTCCATTGCCAAAGAGGCGTTGCTAGGCCCTAGGGGCTATCGGATGCTGTCTCATCCTTCTTGTGTTTCTTGATAGCGATAGTGTTGGGGTGGTTCGGACCCGTGGAGACCAAGTGTTCTTCTGGGTTTTATTCCCTCCTTTGTATTTAAAAAAAAAACTATATAGAAAGTTATATTTTAATTGGTTAAACAACGTGTAAACACACGAGTTAAGGACATGATACTCTTTCATCAAACAAGAGCATTTTGAAAATATATAAAAATTTATTAATTTCAAATATTAGGAAATTATAAAAAATGAAATGGAGATGCTAATAAACAGCAAATTTTATCTTTTTTTAAATTTCATTGTTATTTGCAAAGTTTATCAAAGATACGACAATTGTTATTGCACGCTAGAATTGGTAAATATTGTCCAATTACGAAATTGTCATGCAGTTGCATTCTCGGTTCTGCAAACTCAAATTGTTGGATCTAAAAAATTATCAATTATATTCTTTTAGTCCTCAAAACTTTTTACTATGTTTGAAATTAATAAAATTAAAAAAAATTAGATACGTTTTTTAAGTTTATTTGTTATAATTGTGTGTTTCTAATTTTTATTTGTTATAAGCTGTTGCTTTTTTTTCTTTCTAAAATTACTTTTTTTTATTCATGATGTTAAAAATTCTCCCAATAACCAAATTTCTTTTTTTATCTAGTCACTAAAGATTTTAATTAATAATAAAAATTCTAAAAATTGAGTTTAAGAACAAAATAATTAAATTCATTTGATCTGTAATAGAATCAAGTGAACAAAAATATTATAACAATTAATAAAAATATGTTTTTCGTATCTTCACTTATTTAAACCGAATTTATGAACCTAAATTAATAAAAATATAAATTTTTGATGAAAGGAGAATACTTAATCATACACTAAAAAATATAAAATTTTTATTTTCGTTGATGTGTTTCATAAATGAAGGTATAAAATCAGTTTACGCAAGTATAATCTCTTAATTTTTGGCCAACCTCGTAGCTTGCACATATTTCCCTTCCCAATGCTCCAAAATCTTTGTTATCGTCAAGAATATCCGCAGAAACTTTAGATCCCGAAAATATATAATAATTCAATAAAAAATAAAATAAACTTGTTGAAGTTTTTATATGTACACACGTAACCCTATACGTGCAACTCTTCTAATATGCCACTCTGGGAGATTTTAGAACCATTCTTTAGACATCAAGGTGGAAATGTTTCTATGGTTACAAATGATTCCATTTCTTGTATCACTAAACCAAGTTCATCATTTCAAACATCAAATTCCTCCGACACGATCATGTATGAAAAAAATTATCTTCAAGATGGTTGCAGAGGTGTACCAGATGTTCTATGTTGCCCGTCTGTCTTGTACAATCAAGTTCTAGTAGCAAAAGGAAATCAACTGAAGTGGATATTCCAAGGTGTCATTATTGTCCAAGTGGAGTAAGTATCATTATTCAGTTTTTTGGAGTGTTGGACTCGAAACAAATTTGCATATAGAATTAAAGTGAAAATTGGTTATTGTGATTTCATATCCCAGAGTCTGTCTCTAGTTTTCTCGGATACCCTTTGTAACCCGGAAAAAAAATAATAAATAGAATGAAAGAAAGAAAGTGAAAATTGCTTAAACTTCACAAAGTCATCTCTCATTGGTTGCATGATGAGCCTGCCATGCAAGCTGCAATGCTAATCTTCCATAGACTCGCCTCCCTTTCTCTTGACCTTTTTTTTATTTCTCTTCCTTATAGTGAGCGATGGATCTCAGTAGACTCTGCATATTAGCAAGTATATTGTTCACTGGATTTGGATTTTTTTGAATTTTTCGATAGACCTATGACTTGCAGTTTCAAAATTTTGAATTTTAACTATATAACAATTTATTAGTTTCAAAGATGAACAATTTGCTTTTGTTAATTGTTTAAAATTTTAATTATTACTCTTTAAATATTTAATAAATATAATTTTAATATAAAATATAATAAATTTTATCTTGTTTTATTTCATAGTTGTTGAAAACTTTGCCAAAGATACGACAATTATTATTTCATTGTTGTTGAAAATTTTTGGAAGTTGCGATGTCATTTCTGCAAACTCAAATTGTTGGAGTTATAAAGAAAATCTACCCTGCAGTAGTCTGCATCCAGTGTGTGTAAGGTCACCGAGTGAAGGGCACAATTTCAAACATTATTTGTTTAAACGATACAGATTATATTAAATATATATTAGTAATCATTAATATTTAATTTAATAAATGCATGCATGAGTCACAATTGCTTTACACATATACTTAGGCTCACGTTATGTACTTTTCTCACAACCTCATTTATTGTCCTCTCAATATTTTAATTATTAACTTTTACTCTTTTTTTACAAGCCAATATAATTTCGGTTCCTACCATAAAGTTTTTCAAATTTTATTAAGGGTAATTTAGTCATTCAACATCACTAAAATTTGAATTAGTAAGAATGATGAGGATGATCATCATTGTAAGTAATGCTAATAATAGAGAGGTAGGTATGACTATCCATGTTTTAACGTTTGTGCCGCGTACAGAAACAGAGGAGAATTCGAAAAACTGACACGCACCTCTCTCTCGAAGACAAATCCTCGAAAATTAAAATCCTAAATGCACTGTCCGAAATCTGAATATAATACAGCAACCCAACTAAAATCCGACGATCTCCTCATCCCTAGGTTGGGTAGCCAAAGTTCTACAAGTACCATTATTAGCCAACTTCTATTTGTTTGGATGTTTGGATTTGGATTTGGATTTTATTTGTTTTCGTTGTTTAAGAGTTTAAAATTATAGAAGAAAATCAAGAAAATGATATGATATGAAACAATATGAACTAACTCAACCAGATTTTCAACTGTAGAATAATGATATGATATACAGTAAATAACAATTAATAAGAGATTTTTTCTTTTATATATGTCTTTAAATTTTCAACTTTGAGCATGAATCAATAATTATTTAATTTATATTTAAGATTTTAATTCGAAGTTATCACTAATAAATTTATCTAAAAAATTTATAGAGTTTTTTCATACTTTTATGATTTCATCATTTTTATTTGATCTTCATTACGTTCCAACCAATTCGGACCATATTTTAAAGATATGTCCACTACTTTTCAACTATCGGACTTGAACTACTTATCTAATGATCAAGAAGGTGTTATGGTTGTTACTGATACCAGCCCATCTCAAAATGTTGTTCCACGTAACAGTAAAAATAGGAAATAAAAAGAAAAATATTGCTGATGATGTCAAAAAATTTTGTAATCACCACAAGTTAACCTAAATAAGTGCAGTTATTGTCATATTCAATATTTCTGTGAAAACAATTTATAAAATTTGGCGAAATACAAAGATTTATCCCCACTTTGAGGGCTCTCTCTATTTTCAGTGCACAACTTTTCTTTTTACCCATTAGATTAGAGGACCATTTTGTGGATTCTTTCGTTAATTTCTTCTTAGAAAAAGCAAAATTTAAGAAGGATGAGTATTTCTGTTAAGTCATTTTTTGTTTTTTTAGATTCCATGGTCCTTTTCTTTCTCAACCATATATTTCATATATAATCGTCCATCGTGGATCGATGCTATTGAGAAGGCACAAGGCGGTGGTTATGGAAACAAGTGGATTGTGGAGAGCTGCAATGTGGTAAGTTGAGTCTTTGTATATTTCAAAACCCTTATTTGAAAAAGGAAAAGAAAAAAAAAGGGTATATAACGCTATTGTATATAATAAAAAATTAATATTAGTAAACGGATATAATAAAATGAACACACATTTATATATAGAAAACGTTGAAATGAGCTATACTCTTGTAGGCATAAAAAATTTGTATTTAATATATAACATGAGTACATTTGTTAGCTACTTAGTAATTTATAATTTTGTAATAAAATAGCCGTTCACTTTTTCTTTGCAAATAGAAGAGTATTCAATGTACAACCTTTGTTTTTGTGTGACACTTTCTCTTGCTAACAGTGCACAACTCAAATCAAATGAGAGCATTTTAGACTTTGATTAATTGCATCTTGTCTAAAATTTTCATTTCAAGCAAATTTCTCTGTATAAAAAGAATTCCCCTAAATAAAAATTTTCTCTAAATAAATACAACAAAAGATAGTACATGTTTGAAAAGTGTAAATGTTTTTTTTTTTTAAGAAATAAGTGTAAATATTTTTTATGAATTTTTTAGGTCCGTACTTAACTTTTAGTCGTGCATCGACAAGAACAAACACGGCACGTCTGTACACATTCATATTTCCCTTCCCTATGCTCCAAAAAATCGTTATTATCTAAAGAAAATTTACGTCTTAAGCCCAAAAATGAAAATACATAATAATTTAATAAAAAATAGAGTACAATCTTTCTAAGGTTTACATAAACACACGTAAATTAAATTTATTGGGCTTTCTCCCTGTACATGCAACTCTCCTCATCTCGTAGGTCTTGCTACTTGCTAGCTCCTTAATTATTGTTATCTCTTGTGTCTTTCACATTAACGTGATCATAAACTCTCACGCTATGCCACTCTGGGGGTTTGTACAACCATACTTTACACATAACGGAGGACATGTTTCTATGGTTACAAATGATCCCAGCATCATTGAACCAAGTTCTTCATTCCCAACATCAAATTCCTCCAACATGATCATGTCTGAAAAAGATTATCTTCAAGATCCTTTGGCAGGTTTACCAGATATTCCGTGTTGCACATATTTAGATACCGCATCTACCACTGTACATGAAGAAAAGTATGGGTTTAAACCATGTGATGAACAATCATGTGCTGATAGCAAAAGAAAAGCTACTGAAATGGATATTCCAAGTGGTGTAAGTATCATATTCAGCAGTTCAGTTTATTTGTAGATTTTTTCTTGTGTGTTGGACTCGAAATAAATTTGCATATAAAGTCATCTGTCATTGGTTGCATATGAACTTTGCCATGCAAGCTTTATTATTCAGTCTGTAGGGAATTAAAGTTGGTATTTTGCATGATAAGCTTGCCATGCAACCTCAGTATTCTTCACTTTTGAAGAAACATAAGGCGGCCAAACTAACCCAGATCGGCGACGCACCCTTGGAATGAGAATTATGAGGAGTTAGTTGTGAGAGATAGTTAGGCAACAAGTTTGAGAGAATTTTTTTTTGTTTTTATTTCTGCTCTTAGTTTACGTAAAACAATAGTATTATTTTTTCAATATTTGGCTTTGGATGTACTTAGTTTTAGGGTTTAAGTATTGGTTTTCTACTTGGTTTGCAATTCTTCAATTTAATAGTGGGTTTTAGATCTCCTTTGTACAGACCGTGAGATATACAAGAATCTGACTCCATAGAAGCCTTTAATAGAGTAAAAAAGAAATAGATATTAGACCCAAAACATAACCCTAAGAAGGTTATAAGAGGAGGGCGGTAGCTCCTAAGATCAATGTAGTTCTTATCCTGAATCGGTAATAAGAAGGTCTGGTCATTTACACGGCGGTGTTAGATAGGTTTAGAAAATTGTTTTTCTCATGGTATTTTATGCATGGATGTTCTTTAGGGTTGGAAGTATACATAAGGTTAAAGAATTAAATTTCTATTATTATACTTTTTATGAAATTTTTAATGTATATATTTATGGTTTTTGACATAAACTGAATATTAATTAGTTATTCGTTGATTTATTTGATTCCAGTTTTCTGGAGAAGCAAAAAAAAGGAAACCCAAAAGCGCTCGTTTAGCTGAAATGCATAAGATGTGTGAGAGGGTAAGATATACAGTAGACAGCTTGATGTTTTCTTTTAAATAAGTTAGCAAGTTTCGCAATAATAATTTCTTTCATTCTATTTCTTGTTATATTAAGCAGCATCGTAGGCAAAAAATCAAGTAAAAAATGAAAGCTCTGCAGGAACTCATACCCTACAATTTGAAGGTTAGTTTTACATATATTTGTTCCTATCTACATATATTATTTGTTCGATAAAATCACTGCTCTCCAGTGTTCAATGCTTTAGAAGCATGTTTTGAATTAATTTAACAACATTCAATACGGTATATGTAAACTTGAAACAAAAAAGTTCATTTGTAAGTGGGAAATTTGATATTAAATGTCAAATTTCACAAAGTTAAATTTGTATAAGTGAAGCATACGTAGATGGATAGTCAAGGTAAAAATAATAGTTCAGTATAATCATACTGTGATAATACACCGAAATTTATCTGAACTCTAAAATTAAATATATTTAGTTGCGAATAGTGCTAAGTATTTGACCTCTTGAGATGATGTTCTTATCATTTCAGTCGACCCCAATTAGTTTGGAACTTAAGCTTAGAAAAAAAAAGTAAATATTTTTAAACATATAATAATTTAACCCTTGAATTTTTATTAAAAAAAACATTATGGCCTTTTGAACTAGATATTATAGCTCCTAAACTTTACCTTGTGTTCTCTAAATTTGGTTTTTTTATTATAATCTCACATCTTGCAAATTGAAAAGTAAATTAGCAAATTCATAGAGCTACAAGTAAAGAAAAATTGAAGTCAAAAGACTCAACGGTTAAAATGTAAATAACAGACGCTAAATCCTTTTCGAAGTTCAAGATAAATTTTTTTTTTCTTTTTTAAAAAGAAGCCATAAAATTTTTCTTTGAAAGTTTGGCCATAAATTATATATTAGCCAATATACCACATATGAAATTCTAATTGATTTATAATAACTAAATAATCATAAACTCCATATTTATCATTTACATACTCTGAAATTTAATGAGTACTCAAGCTATTTGAATTTGTAATCTATTCGAGCTCAAACAAGAGTCACGAGCCCAACCAACTACTAAAAAACTTGAGCCAAGTGATTTTCTTTTTCTGAATCTAAATAAAGTATTTGTGTTCTGCATAATTTAAAATATATTCAATATTCTTATACTATGTTCATTAACATGAACTATCTTATTTGAATATGTTTGAGTCTTAATTTATTATCATATATATTCATTTTTCCTTAATTATAAAATTCGAAAATTAAAATCCCGTATTACATATGAGTCAAATTAATTATTTTAATAAAAGTTAGTTTAATACAGTTATTTGATTTCACTTACATGCATGTTCTAATACAGAAAGCTTCCCCAAGAGTGTCGTGTAGCCTTTCTTTCTTTGTTTAATTCCTTTATATACTCTTTGAATGCAATTACAATTTCAGGGCGATAAAGCTTCAATATTGGACGACGCCATCGCATATATCAAAGCCTTAAAATGCAAAATCAAGTAATTATTATATATTAATGATCCTATTTACTGGATTTTAGGCTATTTCATACGAACCAAGAAATTTTGATTTTTATCTTTTAATTAATTTCATAGGCTCTGGGATTTTCCATGATGGGTAGAGGAGGCACGTGGCAAGCCACCGCAATGAGTCAGACTGGAAGTAGTGGATCCGTACCGCCGAGTGGACAATATGTGTCCGTTAGCGCTGGGGTTTCCGTGCCACCGCAACTATATTCGTCATCAGCCCATATCCAGTTTTCACCACCGGCGGAAGAGGTGCAAGTATTTCCAGTCCCTCAATTGCCGTTAGTTACTTTCCCCGCCTCCACTTCTGCTGCTGTTCCCAGCTTTAATAATAGCTTGTTCTGCCAATCCGTCTTCCAGGCCAACAAAACTTTGGCTTCTCAAACAGCGAAAACTAAGAGCACCCGTTTCCAGAATAGTTAAATCAGGTAATTTTTAGAGATAATCCAATACGTATTATGAAATTTTTATGTTTTGATGATATAACAATAAAATTATTACAGAAAGTACAATTTCTTGCACTTGTATAATATTGATTTTCCTTTTATATTAATAACACTTCGAAATTTAATTTTATATTTTTGGTTTAACCTATGTCATGTTAAACGGGTGTGTTTCAGGTTAGATCAATCAATCGAACAGGGTAATTGTAAGACTCAAGTCATTTAAGTTTGGTTCGTAGCTGAGTTGAATGTAAATTTGGACTAGTATATTAGAATCAGAGTGTGGAAGCTGTAAAATGTAATTATATAGTTAGTTTATCTATTATATGTAATAATAGATTTGTATTTTGTTTTTGAGATTTTTACAGGTCTTTTCGCTTAGCTTTTTTAAGTAGAATTTAGTGTGTTTAAAGCCTATATATAGGCTCAGATGTAATTTTCTTGATAAAAAAAATATATTTATGTAATAATAATAATTATTATTATTATTAAAATTTGTGGATGGCCCTCAGCGAGGCACGGACGTTTTAATGTTAGCTTTTGCTCTACTGTGGAGCGTTGAATTTATTATCTTTGAATTTGAGATGAGTTGTATATTAATTAAAATGATTTAAGTCAATTTTACTTTTTTTCGCCGCTTAATTTATATGTCTTGCTTCTGTTTCTATTTTTTCGATGCGTAACAATTATCCCTTTATTATTTTCAACAATAATAATAAGATAGACTTGTAAATATCTGTTAATGTCTTTGCATGAATACTATTGTGAAGGTAATGAAAGAAGGTATCGTTTTATATTTTCCGAATTCCCTTTGCATCCTTGGTTGGTGGATAATTTGTTGTGTTCTCAAACAAGCCATGATTTGGAAAGCGCATAATGATAGGTGCTTTAATCATCAAGGACAGAACTTGGAGTTATCTAAAGCCTTTTTGGTTATGAAGATTAAGGAGCTTGTGCAGGTCTGGGATGGTGGAAGGGTCTTACTACACCCGTCAAAGGGCTGACTCTAGAGGAGTTTATTGTTGAAAAGCTTTTTTAATACTGTATTTTTCTTACGTTTCACAAGCACAGCAGTTACAATATTTATGGAGGTACAAGGCTGGTAATACAATTAGATTTATAAAACAATAAAATCAGAATAAACGCTAATAATATCGGATGATAAAATATATGTTATGTAACAAAATTGGTAGATTTGGAGGGCTGAGAATTATCTACAGTACTCCCTCGCAAGATGGTGCTCCCATTGGAGACGCCAATCTTGGGTCGAAAAAGCTGTAAACGGAATTTGGACTGAGGCTTGGTAAGCAAATCAGTTAATTGATCTTTGCTGGAGATGTGTTCAACAGACAAATGCCTAGCACTTACGAACAAAGTGATAGTTAAGAGAGAGATTTTTCATTCTTGAGTGAAAAACAGGATTAGGACAGAAGTAAGTACCAATATTATCACATAAAATCAATGCGTGAGCCAGTAAGTGAAAATTTAACAACTGGAGGCTGATGCGGTTGGGGCCATCTGGCCTCATGGGATCAATGATCAATTAATCTGGGTATTCTATCCTTCTTTGAAGATTAAAAAGAAGAAAAAAGCATTAATCAAAAAGCCATGTAATGTTAATTTTGAGCAATAAAATATTTTTTTGTAAACTAAAACATTTTTTGGTTTTATTTTAAATTGTATTGACATAACGTTTAATTGAATCATCTCAAGCCAAGATATTTAAAAACATATGAATAGACTAAATCCATCTTCATAACTAAGTTATGACAAGAAAAGAAAAAAGAAAAAAAAAAAATTGGATCACTGCCTCCAAACCCGAACCCCATCCCCTCCCTCTTTCCTCTCTTCTTTGCTTCCCCTTTCCACCCTCTTGGTCGGAAATCAACAGCGGCAGCAGCTCTAATTAAGCCGCGGACAATCCTCTCTCTCTCCCCTCTTGTGGTTTTGCTACTTTTGATTGAAAGATTAAACCTCTCTTCTCCTTCAAATCATGACAGCAATTGGTCTTCAGGTGTAACTTCTATTTATGCACGAGCAAGTGAATTTCCATCTCTGCAGTACTACTAGTTGGATTCTCGGGTTGATTGCAACAGTCCTTTCAATAAGCATAATTGGGCTTCTCGAAATTAGACTTGTGGTATTTTGTGAACTTGTGCTCGCACTGGATGTCAGAACCATGAATTACACTACAAAATATATTTAGGTATGTGTTCGGCAATAGCTTTTCAAATGACTTTTAAATGTTATTTTTTATAATATTCGGTATTGAACAGTTAAGATAATATTTTATAAAAAATTAACTCATATAATATTTAGCTTTACTTTATAACATTTTATGAAACGATATTAAAACAACTAACAATTAAAACTACTAATTTTACGAACTGATCCCAAAAGGAGTAGAAAGAGTAAGTGGATCTGAAGTCGTTGGAGCAAAGCAAAAAGCCCTCTCCCTTGGCTCTATACAGTTCGGCCAACAATAAGAGAAGTGGGGCAAGTTTTGTATTTTATTTCCAACCCTTTTACCATGTTGCAATCACTTAATTAAGCCTTAGTGATTTGGTAATTGGCAGAAATTATGGAGTATTAGAATACTTATTTTGATATTAAAAGATCATAATTAAATTTAATTATGAAGTTATTAGCAATGCTAAATATGTTGGGTGAACTAGTTGTATAGAATAAGGGGTTTTATGAATTTTATCATCATGGCTTTAAAGAGAGAAGTGTAATATAAATCTAATATGTTTGAGCAAAGGGACTTATCAAATGATTTATATTGAGTTAATGGAATTATCCGGATATTGAACTTTAGAAATTATGTTGAGAATTATCATGGATGGTATCGGTTATTATTATTTATTTTTAATATTGAGAGAAAGGATTCGAACTCAGATCTATTAATTAACGTATTGTCCAATTGTACACATGCCTATTATATATATATATATATGTTTTGGTGTGCTGAACAGTGTTGATATATGTTGAATTCATGATTCTTCCACAGGTGAGATGGTCGATATTTTAGAGGGGATGTTGTCGGATTGTCAGTAGAATATAGGAAATTTCATTTATAATAGAAATAGAATTTCCTTATAAAAATTCCTTTTAATAAATTTTTATTTTTTTCTTTTAAACTATACCTATTGATCGACTGGGTCCATCTGCAATCACTCTAAATATTTAGTATAACAACCCAAATTATTTATACCAAATCATAAACTTTTCACAATGGAAATATATACAAGAGACTAAATTATTAAAAACACTATCAAATTAGCTTAGAAAAGTAAGTAATTTTCAGGGTAATTTCCAAATTTAGGTAAGTTTTTTATCTTTTCTGGGTCCCCTTGGAATCTTGTCGAGAACTTTGGAATTGAATTTTTCAAATAAATTCTTCACTTCACAGCTACTTTTTCCAGCAAAACGATCCACTTGATCTTCATATCGCTCATACAAAGCAGGCAATGTTGCCATGCACAGGTAAACTTCATGCAACAAAATAAGTAATTTCATTACAAACCCAATTAAGTACTTCAAAATTTTATTACAACAGAGGAAAAAAAATAGTTAAACAAAGCCTCAGGCTCTTACCAACATATAGAAAATTCAAAGTGCTGCATAGAGATCCACAAGCTGCCAATATCCAGAGACAACCAATGGTCTGAAAATCAAGTGCAAATATATATTAGGAACCTGAACATGACATTCCGAAATTAATTATTGTCGGTAAAAGAAAAGGGTAAGCAATGGAGGAGAAGAGATTTGCAATATTTGCTTACCGCGAAGAAAGTGATTAGATCTTTTCCACTTGAAACATAGTATAAATTCGATATAAAGTTGTTAATTTGTGAAAGAAAGAATCTCAAAATGGATTCTTGCAACTCTAAATCGTTAACAGAAGGAGGGTCTCTGAAAAGCACATTAAGAAGTTAGTATTGCACGTTAATAATAGTATATAGGAAGAAACGTGATTAGTACTATCAAAACAGGCTTAAGTCCGCGAATGATTCTGAATGATTTGTATTTTTTTAGATGTGAACAAAAGAATTAAGCACGGTTTGAAAGTATGCTTTTTTTTTATCCGGTCGATTTTGAAAGCTAGCCACGCTGGCCTGTCCATTTTGACAGTACTAAACGAGATAGGATCTGGTTGCCAACCTTTTGATCAATCCTGAACTGTTGGACCATATGAAGATAATGGCCATAAAAGACATGACCAAATGACAAAGAAGACTAATAAAATGGTACTCGACAACTTCAAAAAGGAACCATATAATTGTGAAAACAATTAGAATCCCTCCTGATAAATGCTTGTTCCTCCACAACAATATGTCAGCAACTGCATAATCAAAATACCCAAAAATAATTATAACCCAATATGTAGAAATAAGAATTTCCATGTTCAAATTCTGATAATTCATCTCTTTTTAAATATTTAAAATGAAAAAAATAGTGAATTAATAAGGAAATTTTACCAAGTCCACCACCAAAAATGGCATGAAGAGACCTTTGACGGCCAAATGATTTTGATGAGGATGGAAATTTGTCATCGGAATCAGAATCATATACCCCCCATCTTGGCATGATGACTAATTAAGTACCAATTAGATCAATTTACAAAAAAATAAAAAATAAAAATGAAAATAAGAAGAAGATAGTTATGTTTGTATGGTTAGCACTGTACAAAACTGTGATCAAGTCGTATATAAATTAAGTGGGTTCTATGCTTGGTATCTAAGCAACTCATGACAATGAAGAAAGGTATGGCTTTAGAATGGGTTAGAGGGTTTGCACTTCACATGCTCCGTTCAATAGTTTATTTGGTATACCTATCTACAATTAATACCATAACTAATAAAAATTTATTAATTTTTAAAATTCCATTAATTAAAAATTCCTACTATCTTACTTATTAATTCACTATTTTTATTAATTCACTATTTTTTTTAAACGTGCATTGCATATTATTTACACATTACAAGTTAATGTAATTTAATTTATATATATTAATTTTTATTAATTATAATATTATGAATATTTTATATTTCTAAAAAACTAAGAGCATTCATAAAATAAAAAAATCATATTTTATAAAATAATATTTTAAATCACTATTATTATTATTATTATTATTATTATTATATAACATGCTATATTTAATATTGTTTATTAAAGAATTTATTATAGACCTTATAATATATTTCTTAATAAATAATATAATAATTACATTTATTATTTGTACAATAAATTGTTTTTGGAAATTAATTATAACCAATGAAATTAAATTTTTTCTAAAATTAATAATTATACATATTATAATATAACTAATTAAAATTAAAATCAAATTATTTTTTTTTCAATTAATAAAATTACTCATTTAAATACCCGAATTCATTTAAATAATCATTTAGCATTAAAATATTTTTATATTTCAACATAAAAAGTGTGAAAAAATTATAGAAGATTATTATTTTGACTGAATTAAAAATGTAATATAAATATTAAATATAATCATAGCATTAATTATAATTAAAAAGGTATATATATATATATATATATATATATATATATTTTAAAATAATTATTTTAAATATTTTTAAAATATTAATTAAATGAGTAACGGATAGCGGTATCCGAATCCTTAAATCCGAACCCAATATAGATAGTAATAATACAATCGGAACTTATCCAAACTCATTTATTCGTATCATAATGGCTGAAATTAGATCAAATTGGATTGAAATAAGTACTCATCACTCGAGTAAAATTATCATCCCTAATTACACAACAATGCCTATAAGGCAAATAAGGCAAGTGGGTGATCAAAATTTCCATCGTATTATATTACTCTCAAAGAAAAGAAAGTCGTTTAAATTAGATCAATCCCTTTCCAAGCCAATATCTCTAAAATTGGAAATAAACATAACTTGAAACATATATATTTATTATTTATTAATATAAATAATAAATATTGTCTGATGGAAATTAAATTTAGAATCTTGAAATAAATGGTTGGATGGTCCTAAAGTTGAAATAGAATCTCATTTATTGTCAACTGCAGAAAGCATGCCGTGGTGTGCTCTAAAAAACATTCCATGAATATGTCTTTCTTCTTCTTGAATTCCTCAGGGAGCTTTAGGGAATATATGGTTGATTGTTTCCATATTTTTTTTAGGGTAGTCCCTTTTTGTGAGGGTTTATTATTAAATAAAATTATGATATTTGATTTTATTTAATTAGATACTTTAAACTTTAATTTATAGGTGTGTTCGATCGATGAAGCTTACTAGTGCGATATGTTCTTTCGTTAATGCTATTGACGCATATCGATAAAAACTCATTTGTATTTATCATATGTTGTAAATTATAAATTCAAAAGGAATTATTATTTTAATGTCCAAATCAATTAAGAGGCTAAGAAAGTTCTATGTTTAGTCTATATGCTTATTTGTATTCTTGATACTGTTATTAATGAATTACATTAAAAAAAATATGTAATTAGGTTTTTTTTTTCTTGCATTATCTCCTATAACACTACTTTATTGACAGGTGGATGTAAACACAGCTTAGAAGTTAAGCAATATATTGAGAATATGTTTTTTTAATTCTCTCTCGAAATTGGTAATCCGTTTTATTAAAGAAAGGATTAAATATAGTATTAAATATAAAACAAAATAATTAAAGTTTTGTAATTAATCACTATCTATAAAATCCAATTGAACCCCTGAATTTGTTATTCAGACAAAAAAGCTATGAAATCAACTTTTTGGTTCAATTTACTCCTGAAACTTGTAATTCATGTGCGATTAGACCAAACGGCCTCTGAATTTGCTTAAATTCATGCGAAATTTGCCCAATCTCCTGCATGTATTTGGGCTTTCTAGTGCAAATTGTACGTGAATCATAAATTCAGGAGTTAATTTGAGCAAAAACGTAGATTTTGTAGTATTTTTTATCTGAATAATAAGTTCAGGGGCAAACGAGATTTTGTAGTAAATTGGATTATTTTATGTTAAGGCTGCTGAAGCATCGGACAGTCAAAAAAATTGAAACCTTTGACGTGAAATAGGAAAAGGTCCAAAATCAGGGGGCTGTCTGACTTTTAATCTAACTTTTGACTCGTCAAAAACCCAAAAGCATGTTGTAGCCTTTTTTATTTTTTTTTAACTAAATTATAATAAAATTGAATTTTATTAAAAGTGAATTTTATGATCTTAGTACATTAATTAACCATTACATTTTCCATAAAAAAATCTTGTAGTGTCTTAAAATTTACGAGAGATCCATTATAAATCTTAAATTAAGTGTTTTAGTATTATTTTATGACGTTTTTAATATTTTCGATTGTTGCATGTAAAATATTATTTTTATATTTTTTAATTATTCAGTAAGTATTTAATTAATTTAATTTTAAAAGTTAAAGTATTCAATAGAATAATTTTGCAAATTGAACTTTAAATAAGTGCAATTTTATAAATTAAAGTATTATAAAATTTTAGGGAAAAATACAGATACACATTTACCTTAATTTTATTAAAAATAATTTTAATAAATAACCTCTTCAGATTAAATAAATCAACAAAAATTCTTGTTATTATAAAAATAATTTATTTATTTATTTATTTGACACGTGTCTCCATATTTAGATCAGATATAATATTAACCAATCACAATGTTAGTTTTCAAATTTTTAATTTTATGGGTAAAGTTGATTTTTCATTATCAATTTTTGATTGTAAAAAAAAAAAAAGTTGTGATTTTTCTTTGAAGGGCAGTCTCACGCCAACTTGATTATTCATTATTATTGATGTCCCAAGCCAACGTGGTCTTGTAATCATTAAAAAACCGCAATCGCATGCTTATTTTAATTGCATGTTTAACATTATTTACCTTTAATCGAAAGCAAATGCAATCGTTAGAGAAATATTATTATCTCTTCACCCAAAGTTGGGTAAATATTTTACCCTAATCTTTTACCGTTGACCAAAAATTTTACTAGCCAGTAAGACAGATTTGCATCTTCGTCAAAGATTCACAGCCAAAAAAACAATTAATTTCTCCAAATTATAATAAAATCGAGAGTAATTTACTTTTTATTTGAAAATCAATAATAACTTATGAAGATAGTTATTGCGTCTAATATAAATATATATATAAGAGTAAAATTAAAAAAAATATTATTTATTATCCTTTAATATACTCTAAACATTTTATATTTTTAAAATAAAATAATCACTCTAAGACAGATTTATATTTTTGAATGGAGGAAACATTAAAAAAAAAAGGTTATCAAGTGAACACGTGGGTGATTCAAAGATTACAAGAGGCTAACCATTCAGAGCATGCAATTGGGGTTCGATATCTTCTTATATGTGGTCAAACTCAAATTAATTGCTTCAGAATTATATATCATTTCCTCGTTTCATTTTATCTATGTAGTTTGATAAATTACATGGTAATAATCATTATCTTTTTCCAATTTTTAAAGATTTTGCTAGGAAGATGCATGGCATGCACAATCCATATGATTTCAACAAATTATTAACTAAATATTTAAATAGGATTTTGATAGAATCATTGAGAACAGTTTGAATCCCGGACTTTCTTTTTTCTGCTGAAATTGTCCGAAAAAACATTTTCAAAAAAGAAAGTATGGAAAAGCTTTAAGAAACATGAAAAAAGAGCAGCACATCAATCACATCACCGAAAGTGTTTTTGGGCCACCTTCTCCTCTGAGAACAAAACTCAGAAAAGAGCGCGGGCGCAGCGGAGATCAGAATTAAAACAAGAATAAAACGACGCAGTATAATGATTCTAAGCCGTTTAGATTAAAGAAAACAATCTTAAAAATTAAAAAAAATAAAATAAACCTAGTCTATTAGTAAGAAAGTCAATAAGAGAATCATGAACGTTAAAAAAGAATTTCTAAAATGGGTAAAAGAAAAATCCACTTTACAAACAACTCCTTTACTCCAAAATCTTCCCTATAAATTGTGAAACGCCTCATCAAAAACTTCGACTCTCCTCACACACAAACAACCAAGTAAACAAACACACACTGTTCCCTCTCCTTTCCTCTCCTTTACTTCAGTCAGTTAGCAGGTGAAAAATGAAAACCTCAAGAATTGCAAGTTTGATTGTGTTCCTTTTGTTATTAGGTGCGACCCTACAAGTGTCAATGGCAGTAACTTGTAACCCAGTTGAGTTAAGTCCATGTGCGAATGCAATAACATCTTCAAGCCCACCATCGAGCATTTGTTGCAGCAAATTAAAGGAGCAGAAGCCTTGTCTTTGCCAGTACCTGAAGAATCCTTACCTCCAAAAGCTTGTTAACTCTCCTAATGCAAAGAAGGTAGCTACCACTTGTGGCTCTCCATTCCCCAACAACTGCTAGGCTTTGTTCATCTCTTTCCATATAGTGGAATAGTTTTGATGAAGTGAGGTCGTTTTAGCTGTTTTGTTACGGTATAATATATGTTTAGAGGGTAATTATATGTATGCTCTGTTCATTTCTATGCGCGGTCTCTGTTTTCCACAGTTGATGGAGTGCCAAGATTCATGTAATGCTCGAGCTAGAGTTGCCGTCTGAGTGGTCTCTTGTTTTCTCTGTCGTTTTAATAGTGAACTGTGTTGTTCCTTTCAATTTATGGATAATTATTTCTTCATATATATGTATATGTGTGCGTTCTTTGTTCAGAACAAACATTAGAACAGAATAAAATTAAAAATGTAGAAATTTTTTATCACTTGGAAAAATAATTGAAAGTATAAAATTTGAAATTTACATGTCAAGGGAAGTAGAAACCAAACAAGCTGTAAGCCACAGCAATAGAAAGTTTTAATCAAACTCATTACTTATTATCAAAAACAAAAAAGCTTTTATCAAATATATATGGTCATTTTGATTAAAACCATGTTGATACACCTGTAATTATAATAACTACTATATATTTAAGTAACATCCATTTTTCTTACATCAATAATAATCCAGAAACATATGTTCAAAACCTTGACGATTCCCTCTCCTTCAAAAATTTCCAATATAGCAAAAAAATTGTCAGCTAGGTAGGGAATGAAATGCCTCACAAATATGCACATATAAAATTACATAATATATCTATGTTCATAACTTGGTAATACCATTTCCTTCATTTTTCTTCTCTCCATATATATTCCATTAGTGAAACACCCAAAAATGTAAAAACTAAACTAATCAAATCCCAATTAATTAAACTTTCTCAAATTCACTCGCCTGCTGTCGTTGCTGCGGTGGATAATTCGAAGCTGTCATGTCAACACCTTCATTGTGGTGCTTCTCCCATCCTCCAGTGTCAGCTCTCGAATGAGCCCAATAGTAAAGGATCGAACCCAGCAATGAAACTAATGTTAAAGCTGCTCCGGCAGCAAAGACGCCTTTGCGAAGGGTGGCACATGATAAGTCATCTCCACCAAAGATTCCTCTGTACCTGGTGTGGTATGCATTTCTTGCTGAACCAGCTATCAAGCATGCCTCAGCTCCCACAAAGCTTATCCTAAAATGAAGATCCATTTATTGTGTTTCAAGATTTTAGTTCATCATCCATGTTAAATGGAAATAATTAGCAAACTGGCTATTGTTTCTAGACATTCCTTTCCCTTCAAATATACTATCAAATTAATTGGTTTAAACTTTATTCTTTGTAACTTTAAATCATATAAATTGGACCAAAAACGCTAATAAACTACTAGATTTCATATTCCCTATCCAAATGGGACTCTAATTGATTCTTGCTTGCTTCACATACGGATTTTGAGATGAGACGAGCATAAAAATTTTGCTAATACTATCTATTCTATCTATATATATACAAGCAGCCAAGATCGTTTTAGTTATCTTTAGACGAATGAATAGAAGGACCCTAATTATTCAAACAGAAAGAGCAATCATCTTTCAGATTCTTGCAATGGGTTTCCATTAATGAATGTGTCAACCGCTACAATGGCAAGCTGAAACCCAACGGTGAAAATGGGGGCAGTATAGTGTACTAGACAAGTCTTTTCCAATCAAACTCTAGATATTTATTCCAAATCTAACTTTTCTTAGAGTCTGTTCAGCAAAATTAGATGTTTTGATAGCTTTTAATTATTTTAGTAGCGTTTAGTTGTTAGCTATTTGAGTAGCATTTCATGAAACGCTAAAAGCTAAACGTTACATGATTTAATTTTTCACAAAAAGCTACTATAACCTCTAAAAACTAGTTCAAACTTTATGTTACCGAACAACTTTTTAAGCAGCATTCAACGTTTTGACTAGTCAAAACTCTAAAACTACTCAAAAAGCTGATGCCGAACAAATCCTAAGGCTGTGTTCGGCAAAATTAGTTATTTTGATAGCTGTTAGTTGTTTTAGTGGTGTTTAGCTGTTAGCTATTTGAGTAGCGTTTCATGAAATACTAAAAGCTAAATGTTATATGAGTTACCTTCTCACGAAA
The DNA here is from genome assembly GCA_948099535.1 of Jatropha multifida. Lineage (NCBI taxonomy): Eukaryota > Viridiplantae > Streptophyta > Magnoliopsida > Malpighiales > Euphorbiaceae > Jatropha > Jatropha multifida. The sequence goes on along the minus strand of CANUEX010072811.1, from coordinate 37,591 downwards.
AGCTACCCTAAACTCTAAAAGCTAGTCCAAACGTTATGTTATCGAACAATTTTTTAAGCAGCGTTCAGCATTTTGACTAGTCAAAACACTACACTAAAAGCTACTCATAAAGCTCTTGCCCAGCACAGCCTTAGTCTTTCAAATTGAACTGTTGGACAAAACAATTCCGTTATTTAAACTTTCAGATCATTTTGGCATTATTTGTCGGTTGCGAAATATCTTTACGGGGCCCAATTTGTAATAAAAATATCAAATGATCGGAGCTTAATCTTAATCTTAATCTCATGGTAATAAACGGTGCGTTTGATCAGACAATAAAGACAGCCCACACCTAAGCAGCCAGGCACTACTAATTATGTCTGTATAGTACAATAAAAAACTAGAAAAGCAAATTTGAACAAGGAAGAGGGAGTAATCGGTAAACTTACCAGGAAAGAATGAAGGAGAAGATAGCCAATTTAGTGGAAGAGCTTCCATTCCAAAGCCCTTTACCAAAGCAGAGACATTTAGTAACGCCGTTAAGCAACGTTTGGCTTATCAACAACAACCCAAACGCCGCTAATCCGTACACCGTCGACGCGTCTGTCGTATATACACAGTAAGTCCTTTCATCATACTCATCTGGCACCACTTTAGCCTTCACAAACCAAAAAAAGATCAATAAATAGCCTCAAAAACGCAAAAACCTCAAAAGACAATACATAAAAAGAGAGAAGAAAAATGAACGATACTTGGCTACGGCGGCGCTCGGCGCCGATGGCGAGGACGAAGGCGATGAGATGAAGAGAAATGATGACAGCTAAAATGGAAACGGAGACAGCCATCAGCTGCTACTTTAGATTTGTGAAGGTGAGACAGTGGAAGAAGCTAAAGGCTAAAGCAGTGTTTGGCTGAGTTGCTTTGTATATAGGAGAAGTTACTTTTCTCTGCTTTTGATGGAGAAAAATCGGGTAATTGTCGCTTTTATTTTTTTTTCCCTTTTCCGAGTAATGTTTTAAAATAGGTCTGCTTTGTTTTTTGGAAGGTTGTGTAGTTACTGCGTTTTGTGTCTGAATTTGTTTCGTTCTTAGCGGTAAAATAGATCATAATCATTTGATTATGCTTTTTAATTACTTGATTCTCTGACCATTAATATCTGATGGTTTTGGGAACTTTTGATGATGATTGTTGATTATTGATTGACCGTTGGATTGGGAACTTTGTGTCATAGAAGTGGGACCCTTTTTACTTACTATATTTTGAAAAACTCAGGAGTTTCTGCTTTTGATAGCTGGAACGCGGTTGGATTGCCAGCGATTCAGTTTTTTATCCTTAATTGAGGAGCCCATGGGCCCATATATGGGAATTAAAGTGATGCTTAGTCAATTCCCGTTGGATACCCGCCCGAACATAACCCGAATAAGTTTATATAAATTTTAAACATATTTTTCTTTTTTTTGAAAGGGCAAAATATTTTAACTCCTGGCCATTGGGCTAACAAAGAGGGCCTTAAAGTCATTTACCTTTAATCTATTTATTAAAGACATTTTACGTATTTCCTGAAAAATTACATTTTTTTCGATCTATTTATCTTTAGCCAAATATCACCTATGTGTGGTCATTTTAGAACTGTGAATTTCACACCATTAGTATTTTTTTTCCTTTTTTTCTTTTTTTTTTAAGGAATACACCATTAGTTCCTTAATTAATAAAAAATGCAAGGTTGCAATAATATTCTGATAATAATATTTTTGATGTAGTATAGTATGTAATTAATGTCATAGTGACAAACCTTATCCAATCCACATTAATATTATGATGTATGAGCAGTCTCATCTAGGATCTGTCCGGCAAAATTAATTATTTTGATAACTGTTAATTATTTTAGTAGCATTTAGTTGTTAGCTGTTTGAGTAACGTTTCATGAAACGTTAAAAGCTAAATGTTACATGAGTTAACTTCTGATAAAAAGTTACCCTAATCTCTAAAAGCTAGTCCAAACGTTATGTTACCGAACAACTTTTTAAGCAGCGTTTAGCGTTTTGACTAATTAAAATTCTAAACGCTGCTTAAAAAGCTGTTGTCGAACACAACCTTAGTACTAATACTATTACCTGATCGAAATGCTCATAAATTCAAAAAAGAGGGAAAAAAAATTTCTGGTTGAATTAATTTAATTTGACTAATCAAATTTCCTTCAAAAAAGAAAATACTTGACTTGCCAATCAAGTAGTGGTCTGGTTGATCTTCTCACTTATGTGAAGAGTATGAGGTCTCGATTTCAAATTCTATTAACCACAATTGTTTTCACGAATTTGGTGAACTAAGGAAAAGACTACTTCTTGTTATATAGCATACAATATTATTTTGGCAATTAAAAGCTTCTAACGAATTAAAAAAAAAAATTTTTGACTTGCAGTGTTTTTCCATTTGCTAAAAGATAACAACTCGCAAGTCACTAATAAAATTAATTTTAAACTATTTTGCCAGCAATCTAAATTATAAATGAAATTATTGTATGGGATCAACCATTGTTCTGAAAATCAGATCGATCGGTTTGATAGAAATTTGGACTGTAGTTAGGGCTGAATTGCACAAAAAAAATCAAATGTCTACAAAATCAGTGTGAATCTATCAAAACCGATGAACTGGATCAATTACAACCGGTTTGATTAATTTATGGGTTTTTACATAAAATTTGGGCCTGTTATAAAATTTAGGCCTCTTAAAAATTACCCCACTAATTTTTAAATTTTTGGGCCCTTTATTTCTGAATCTAAAGTCCAATTATATTAATTAAAATAATTAAATTGCTTAATTTTAAGCACATATGAAAAATAATAATACATTTTATGGTCACTAATTAATTTTTTAATATTTTATTATTTTTATTTAAAATTATTTATTAAATTTTATTCTTTTTGTAAAAGTCAAATTTAAAACTGTTTTTCTTTTAGATTAAAGTTTATTTTAACCTATATTTTTAATTTTATTTAATAAGTACATTTAAAATTATTATATATAAAAATCCGGTTGAACCGTATTAAATCCAGTCAAATCTTCCGATTCAGTAAATTTTTACGTTCATCGATTCACTAACCGGTCCGATTATCAAAATACTGAGATTAACACTAAAGTCAATATTTAAATAAAATATAGATTATTATGAATGACATATAAATAAGAGGACAATGCAATATTAGTGCTTTAAAATAATACTCCCTCTTTCTGAAAAAATAGTCCATCTTTTTTTTGTCCTAAAATATAATCCATTTTTTTTAATATTATAGTTAATTATTAAATTTTTTATTACACCCTTATTAAATTTTATCTTATTTTTAATAATCATCATTAATTTTTACTTATTATTTAAATACAATAGTTGTTCATGTATTATTTAAAATAGTCATAATTGAAAAATTAAATAAATAAAATTATATTTTAACTGTATTTTTTAATTTAGACCATCTTTTTTAAACGGATTAATTTGAATCTCGGAACAGTAAGGCATATACAATTTAAAAAAAAAAAAGAAGAAAGAATTGGTGAAACTTCAATTTTGCGTATTAGCATGGGAGCATTTCATTAAATTTGGCTCCAAATAAACTTGAGGCAGCTAATCCTATCCATATAGAAGACTCCACGTCAGCATCTAATCAAATTTGATTTAATTAACCCAAGATAACGCTCAGAAACAAAAACTGAAAAACATGTGTTGATACGCGGCGCCTAGTTTGCCGCTTCTTCTTCTGCTCTCCTATAAATCACCTCACCAGAAAAACATTAATACATACATTCATTTTATGTTAACATCTTTTCATCTTATTAAAGTTAAATGAATCCAACTGATATCCCCATAGATATTAACAAGATCATTGCATAGAAACTCTCATTAATTCTCAATCCATTGAAGCTTTCAGAAAATTCCCTCTCTTTTTCCTTGTAAAGCCTTCAAAAACCAGTGGTTGCCAGCCATGGCTAATAACAATAATTCAGATCTCTCAATGATCCTTCCTAGGGTCCTCATCGTCTCTAGGCGAACCGTGCGCAAAAACAAGTTTGTAGATTTCGTGGGTTCGTTTCCTTTTCTACTCTCCCTCAATTAATTTCTGTTCTTTGTTGTTCTTTTCTATCAATTGCATGATCAATCAGAACTCCTCAATTTGGGTATTTATTTGATCACATTTACATATATTTCTGGTTTGGATTGCCATGCATGCATTTTCTTTTATACATTTAATTGTTTATAGGTGATGTACATATAGGTACATATTGTAGATAGAAATGATCTAGTTTTGGCAATGGTTTGGTTTGATTTCTTGCTGTTAATATAGAATAGGTTGAGTCATATGTATGTGCACAATTGAAACAGACAATTTTTGTATAAAAATTTGTTGCTTTCATTAATACTTTGTTTATATGCAGGAAAAGAACACAAAATTTAGTTTTTCAGATGTGAAATGAACATTTTCATTTATGCCAAATCTGGTGTTAATTACTATTAATATTAGTTCTTCATTGAATGAACAGGGGAATTCCATCTAGATCTTATTGTGAGCTATGGAGCTGTGCCAGTAATAGTGCCTAGAGTAAATGGAGTCCATATGCTATTGGAAAGCTTTGAGCCAATCCATGGCGTTGTCCTATGTGAAGGTGAAGATATTGATCCATCCCTTTATGATGCAGAGCTATCAGGTTTTTCACTAGAAGAACTTGAAGAGATTAGGAAAGTGCATGCAAGTGACACTACGATTGATAAAGAGAAAGATACAATTGAACTGCGACTCGCAAAGTTATGCCTTGAAAAAAACATACCATATTTAGGAATTTGTAGAGGGTCACAAGTGCTTAATGTTGCTTGTGGAGGGACATTGTATCAAGACGTAGAGAAAGAACTTTCGAAGAAAATCCCTGAAGAAGAAAGAGTGATGCATATAAATTATGAGGATTATGATGGTCACCGGCATCCAGTGAAAGTAGTGGAAAATACTCCTTTACACCAATGGTTTAAAGATTCACTGGAGGAAAAGAAAATGGATATCTTGGTCAATAGTTATCACCATCAGGGTGTCAAGAAATTAGCTCAGCGATTTCTACCGATGGCATTTGCTCCTGATGGCCTTATTGAAGGGTTCTATGATCCTAATGCTTATAATCCTGAAGAGGGGAAGTTTATAATGGGACTTCAGTTTCATCCTGAACGAATGCGCCATCAAGATTCTGATGATTTTGACTATCCTGGATGCCCTGCAGCATATAAGGTAAAAATTGCAGGAAATTTTATATTTTATCGTTATGTTTTGATTTGATTGGATTTCTATAAAGATTGTTTCCAATTTTTGTAGCCTGAAAGGAGAAGGAAATTGTTTGTGTAGGAATTTGTGAAGGCTGTGATTGCTTATGAGAAGAGGCTTAATTGCTCAACATGTTTGCCTAAACCTCCTAAACTAAACCAAGAATTGGAAACAAAGAGAAAGACTATTGTCAGAAGTTTCTCAATTGCAAGAAACATGTACAACTCGGGAAGAGGAATGGTTTTCGGTCATGAATCCGAATTGGAAATTGGAGCAGAATTTCTTGAGGTTAGTCTATCAACAAGATTAATTATCTTGTCGAATATTTGCTTGAAACTGTTTTCCGTCCAATTAGTTAATCAAAACTCAAAAATTCTAATATTGCATTAAAGTTCGCTCTTTTGACAAAAAAATGAAGCAAAACAAGCAGAATGTCATATATATGCCAATTTTCTTTTGTGGCTGCAGGCAAATACTGTGCTGAGTTTGCAGCAAGAAAATAGGCTCAAGCAAATGGGCGCAACAGTGAGAAATGCTTCTTCGTATAAGAAAAGATTGAAGATGAATGAAGAAAGGGAGAGAGTGGCAAGGGTTATAACGGGTAAAATGACAATTGGACAATTATCTGATTTAATATCGTTCTATCACATGATGGGAAAAATATGTACTGAGGCTATGGAGAGGAAGCTTCAAGAACGTGTTGACGAAGAGGTCGACTTATAAACAGTATTGTATGCATTGTAATTGTCTTGCAGAAACAGTTCTTGTTATTTATAGTAATCTTTCAATTCTCAATGTTAATCACAAAGTCTCATTTTTCTCTTGAGCTGTGCAAAAATTCATTTCACCAATCAAGAATACGTTGTAAGATCCAGTTACAATCCAACAAGCTCTCATTATCAACTTCACTTTGAAAAAAGAAAAAATCCGCAAAAGTTTTGAAGTTTTGAAATAGTAACGGCAGTATAACAATGACTACAACCCTTCCAAAAAGAATGAATCTGCATCATTCTTAAGTTGGGAACAAACCCAAGAAAATGGAATGACTAAAAGCAATCAGATCAGCAACTATAAAACCACTTTTTTAAACACATTACTCGTCAGATAACAATTAGTTTTAAAGTACATATATGGGGCAGGCGCAAACTTGACATTACAACCTTCCTATCAAAATCCCCTTATAGATGTTAAAACAAAATAAATATTATATTGCTAAGCACTGATCAGCAGGACAGAAAAAAATGTGCCTGGTTTATCACGACAAACCAATACTATATAAATGTTGAAAAGAAACAGACTTGCTTTCACTGACAGTTGGCTAAACCACTTCTTCACCTCGGTTCGGCTCAACCTTCATCAGTAGCTAGCTTATCCTAACACTATGTTCCCACTATTCATTTTTTGTTTGAGCCTTATTGCACTGACGTTCCTTCCATTCCTAGGGCTTGTGACAATTTTGTACTTTTTTTCCCATTTCTTCCAAATAAATTATTACGGATATAAACCAAGAAAGCTGCGCCTGACTCAACTTCTCATACTGATCTCCAGAAGTTTAAGGGATTTTTACTCGCACATTTCATGCATATACCAAAGGAAATGAGGTTATAGCTTCTGTAATGGGTGGAGCCCATATCTATCATGTCTTTGTATCACCTGTGAAGGAAAAACAGGAAATCTGGATGATTGACCTGAACAAGTCTCAACCAATTGTCAGCAGCCTGCAAGAGAGAATTTGCCAGTTGACGCTCACATCCCCCATTAGGAGTCCACAAAGACCCCTTGAACTTGTATGATGCAAGACCAAAAACAGGCAATGACATCTTCAGCACGCCATCCATCTCACTGGTATATGTCACCACTGGAGCATGAGCAGTTGGTGCACCTGCTGAGAGAGAGTAAGCTTGATATGTCACGAAAAAGCAATCATAGGATGTTCCAACTTTATTTAATAGGTATGTTCAACAATTAAATACATTAATTGTCTAATAAAATTTCAAGTCAATATAGTGGGAAATAAAGCATATAACTTGTGTTGAATGTATCGTAATTAGACACATGAATTAACAATTATGTGGACTGATATGATATCATATAATTTACCATTACCAGCAATTGACCATAAACAGAAGGATAGAAGAAAAAAGAAAAAATATAGTTACACCCAACTAGTTTAACCTCAGTCCAAGTAGAGTAACAAATTCAAAAACTCTAAACATCCATCTCAAAAAGTTACTGCATACACAAATGAGCCTACTTCTACAGGACAGAGCAATCAGACAATAAATCATTCCTAGCTAGGAAAATCCTTCTACATTCTAGAACTATTAGCTAAACCCACTCATAACTTCCAACTGAAAATACCTACAAGAACACCTCTGTGGAAATTGAGAAACAGGAAAAGTCCCATTAACCCAATAGTAACTGTAAATAAATTTAGGCACCAATGTGAAATCCATGAAAGAATTATTCATACCTCCCAATGGTGTATGAAGAAAATGGTATGTCAGAAAGCAAGCATCCAGGTCCTTCAATGTTGGCCCAGTTGGTATCCTGTAAATTGGATACCTACAAATTTCCACCAAAACTATAACTCAAGCAAGATATATAATAATAGGAGCAAATACAAACACCAAAAATGGAGAATACCATGCCACAGAAAACCAGCTTGATGATAGCAGATCACAACTTCTTAGCGACTTCAGCTCAGGGAAACGTAAGGTGAGATCTGCTATCTGTTAACAATGAAATGCTCAGGAAAAGAGAAAAAAAATTCCAAAACAACAGCAGACCATTGAAAACATAGGAAGAACACAGACCTTGTCAGCTAATGGTTCCCGGCTATAAGGGGGGTCTCGCTCAAGATACTCAAATAGCAAACCACCTTGAGAATTTATAGATTCACCCTCATCACTAGAAAAGTCCTCTTGATGGGCAATATGGTGGTCTCTCAATGACAATCTATCCATTCTAAGAGGTATTTCATTTGTTAAACGGCAATGATTCCACTGATCCCTGGGGCCCTTCAATCCTCTTTCAGGTTCACAATCACTGCTGCCATCACTACTTGAATCCCTGAAGTCACTGTCACTATCCTCGCCCGGTCTCCTGCCACAAACCGAACCATCAGCTCTTCTGCATTAGCGCCAGGCTAACAAATTCAAACAGGTAGAGAAAGAGGAAGCATAATGAAGTAACTAATCCAAAACTGTAGCAAGTTGGAACAATGTACAAATGAGTATTGCGTGCATGAGAGAGAGAGAGAGAGAGAGAGAGAGAATAGAAAAGCTGCCCTACCGACACATAAAACTCAAATAAAACTCAACCTATGTCTTGGAGTCCAAAAAAATTGCACCAATTTAAATCCCAGTTATTCTGCTCAGCCAGAAATGTGATGTTAATTCAGCTTGTCATTAATTAGCACCACATGCATGGTCTTCTCTAGCTTGAATAAAATTAAGTAACAATGCACTAAAGAGCATGATCATTTAAGATTAAGCATTCAAAACACTTTTTAAAGGCAAAAACCAATGAAATAAGCATTTGTGAAAAGGAAACTAATGAGATAATAATGCCATTTTATTTATTATTTTGTTTTGCATATCTCCAGATAGAGTAGAATGGGAAAAGGAAAACTCATGCAGTCATCTTAGCCTGTCCTCAAACCTGAATAACTTCTTTAAATAACCCGAAAACTAACCTAGCAAGATTAGATTTTATTTGAGCAAGGAAAAAGAAAATAGAGAAAAGGAAAAAAAAAAAAGAGACCAGTATCTCATGCTGGAAAAACCTAGCCCCAATAAACATGAGACTTGAACCCAACACTATGGATTTATCATTGAATTTTTCTGACTGTGGTGCCCTTCCACCAAATATTCAGAACAGACTCAAGAAGATACAAGTTTTTCTCGAATGTAATTTCAAAGACGGGAATGATATTAGGGAGATACTATTCCCACACGCCAAAATGGCTGCTGCCAAGCCTAAAACAATGAATTGCACAAATTGCCCTTGCCAATTTTGTCTTCCCTTTTATTTTGTTAGGTTTCCTTCTAATGTACATTGTATCCTTACCTTCTTTGAGTCTTGTCGAACCAAATCAAGGGTTGGTTGTATTCATTTGGTTATGTATCAATGGAACCTATCTTGGCAGTAATTAATAGAAGTCAATGTAACGTCTCGCACCATCTTGCCTAGATCAAGTTACTTTTTCTATTAATGGATCGCAATATTTTAAATTCTGATTCTTTCAGGATTTTTTCAGCCAATTAAAAAGAATAATTCAGTTTCAGTTTGGTAATCTACAATATGGATAGACAATTAGAGAAAGGGCAGATAAAGGAGAAAGGGGAAAAAGACATTTCTCCTCCAGTTAGCGTTACAGTCTTCCATGAATCTGCAAATCTCCACTGACAACAAATTAAACTTCAAGAACCTATGAATCAATTGAATCTTTTCCACAATTTTTTATTTCTATATGATGAAAAACTAGATGATAGTTTTGGCCTTCCCTGGTGTTTTTGAAACAACATTTTTGGATTTCTGAGTCATTACCCATAAAACAAATGCCATTAGGATCCAAGCGATTAGAAGTATAGTTTCATTTGGCAATAGAAGATAGATAGATAGAGAGAGAGAGAGAGAGAGAACTTTTAGGAATTGAATTATGACTTGGGAGAAATAAATTTCAAAATGATAAGAGGTTAAACAGAAAAAACAATAATTGAGTGCAACATAGAAAATTTAATACCTTAGGCTGTGGCCACAGCCATTTTGGCAGCAGCAATAATGATTCCCCCGATATTAAATGGATATATTTGTAAGTAATGATGCATCCACAGCAAACAAGAAGAGCAAAAGGCATGCCATAATTGGCCATTGAATCACTAAATACAGACCACTTGGTCAAAAAAGAGAGAAAAAAAAAAAGAAAAAGAAAAATAACAATTGCCTCCCTTTGATAAAGCCTCATATAACTGACATTTTATCATTTAAATGTACCATCCATAGTTCGAATCACTTGATCAACCAGAGTCATAACTCACAAGTATAGTCCATGTTGTGAAATAAAAAATATTACAGAGATTGTGTAACAATTATGCCTATTGGAAACAACTTTTTAGGAATAGTGGTTTGCATTAGATGCAATGTATAGAACAAAAAATTTAAGTAACGTGTTCAAATACAGCAATATTTTAACTGCACTTTGCAAAGAATACCAAAAAAGATAGAATCTAAATTTTTTGAGCCAGGATATTGCTTTCAACAAAGCATTATGCAAAAGATATTGCATTATTTTCAGGTGAAAAGGAAAACATAATCAGCTTATCTTAATAACCATTAACTGCATAAAATAAAAGAAGAAAATACAAAAGGCACCAAAATCCATTTATGTACAGATGGAATTTTTTAAAACCATAATGCTTTGAGTGATTAAAAAAATAAATACTATTCAATGTGCGTAATATGCATTGAAACAGTCATTATGCAGTTTCAGATTCAAGTTCGACAATCAAATGCATAAGCAATTTTCTTTGATAAACAATTACTTGTGCTTCAAAAGAAATTTACAATTACATAATTGTACACAACATGACCTCCCATTGATAATGCCCTGAGCAGTTTTTTGAACAAGACCCAAATTATATAAGCATCTTGTCTACGCTTTAGAGCATCAACCATCAAGTACTTTCTTGAACACACAAGTTTGAAACCAAATATAATCCGCTGGACTCTTTTGAAAAAAAAAAAACAGAAAAAAACAAAAAATCAAGTCCTAGTCATATTCTTTTAACATGAAAATTCCAACCAGGATCAGTAGATGCAAGCCAGCCATAACCATAAACATGGACTACATATATAAGAACCAAAACATAAACAAACCAAAATTATTGGTCAAAACGCATCGAATCTTGATGTTACAAGCACATCAAACACCAAAAGAAAATTATCACATCAAACAAACCAAGAAAGCATACACTAATAACTAACATGTAACAGACACAAAGGAGCCGACAAAAATGAAAGATGTTAAACCACATATGAAACGCAATCAAGAACCAAACTACTCGTGGATTGCATGGGGAAATGGCCCCACCAAACATATCGAAAGTTAATTTTTCTCTTCTAATTTTATTCCAGCTCTATTCTTTTGTTGGTTCCCACAAATGTTTAAACTCTAGTTCTCCTGAATGCAATCATTTTTAAGCATTAACACAACAATTGAGAAGTTATAGGACACATTAAACCAATAGAAACAAACAATTTAGCATCAATGAAATCAATATTTACCTCAATTTGACACGCGTCTTCATAGAATCGCAATATATTTGAATGCCAGACAAATAAGGGACGTAGTATTGAATAACAGAATCACTGTCATTCAAGATTACAGGAACTCCTGCACCATAAGCACTCCATTCCTTAAAAGACTCCCACAAATCCCCGAGTACAAAATAAGGTTGAAATTCCACATCACAAGTCCTCCATCCCCGCATTGTAGTCTGCCATCAAACTCATTATAGTTAGTCTTCCACAAGCTTTGGAAATTACAGTTGTCTCATCGGTTAGTTTTATTCTAAATCTACTGAACAAAAAGGAGTAGATAACTAAGTAGCAAACGTGATTTTTCATAACCTCGTTTAGGTCTTCCAAAACCCAAAAATGGCTTCACTATTCCGTATTTTCTACTAAAAACAATTTAGTGGAATTAGTTCAATCAACTATAAAGACATTACCTAAAAACTTCATGTAAAATGCTATGCCTACTTTGTCAAAGTCCTTAATGAAAACTATGGAAAAATTAATCAAATACGTATGTAATTGATACTAAATGAAGTCCTTAAATTTCCCAGTACCTTAGATAAGTACTGAGCTGGGACGGATGGTGTGATGGACTCCAAAAACCGCTCCAAATTGCTCAACGGAGAAACAACCGATTCAAAGGCCGGAACTGAAACGGTTTTAGGAGATTCTTCCAAAGCACTTCGGTTCTCCGGTTCCCTATCGACCACCGAAACAGCAGGTTTTTCAAGTCTTTCTTTAACCAAAGGCGATTGACTCGCTGATACATCGCTGTGACCTCTGCGCAGTTGATCGTTTTGTTGATTCTGGTGAGCCCTACGAGCCTTCGCCGGATGATAAAATCGATCTTCTCCACGACCATGCGTAGTAAACTGCAATCCAGCCCCCAACATTTTCACACCTAATCCCCAAATTTCCAAAATAAACAAAAACAAAGGGAAAATCAACTAAAAATCCTATAAATTAAATTCTCCAACTGCTGTTTAATCCTCTAAACGCCTAGATTTAAAGTCAACGAAAATTACAATGTACGTAGTTAGTAGATTTGAAAATCGATGGAAAACCGAACTAATTGTCAAAAGGCATTAATCGATTTCTGTCTAAAAGAAAAAACGCCGGTAGGTGAAGGGAGAATCGGATCGGAGAAGCGGTTGTGGTATTAAAACCCTAAAATGGAGATGATGGATCCAGTGATGAAAGACAGAAGAAGAAGGACAAAATGGCAAGTAAAAAATGAGAGAGAGAGAGAGAGAGATTTGAAGAAAAACAAAGCAATGACAGGAGATCGACAAAAGCAAGGCTTTATATAAAAATGGATTCTAAGAGTAAGGAATTAAAAAATAAATAATTAAATATTTTGAAAATTTATTATTTTCTTTGGATACTTTAGGATAAGGAAAACAGATCACACATGTACAACACATCCACTTATCTTTTTGAATAGACTATTTCGCCCTTAATTAGGTAATAATTGTATATCTATCAGGTGTGGCAGTGAGGGGTAAATATGAATATGAATAATTAGCATGATCTAATTTAAAAAAAAATCTCAAAGATGGCATTTGATGGGGGAAATTTGGGAAGTTTGTGATTACTCTCTGAAGAGTGAGGGAGATAACTTTGACACGTGTGAAAAGATAAACGTGTGACACTTGTATGGTGGATTTGAGGGAAAAGAAGGGGCTGTCTCTTTCTTATCCCATTCGATTGTCTCGGGAAAATTAAAGAAAATTGAAGGCTACCTTTAAATATTTGCATTCTGTTTGGGAGAAAAAGGAAAAGAAAGTGAGAACAATTATAGGAAAACGGAAAAGTATTTTTTTTTTCCCTGTTGCTGGGAGGAAGGAGGAGAAATAAATAAAATAAAAAATAAAATGAAAAGGAAAGGGAAGTAAGAGCATCTTTAATGTTAATATAGATCGTCGACTAATCGTATTAAATTTAATATTATCTCTATTTTATAATATTTATTATATTTAAAAAATTAGTGTGTTTTAAAATATTTATCACATTTGTGATTTTAAAAAATAATAAATATTTTTTTTAATATTTAGCCTTTATATATAATCAATAATTATTATTTCAATTTAATAGTTTCTTAAAGAGTTAATATTAAATTAAGGGTAATATAATTAATTTATTCAATAATTTATTATAATTTAGATAAATTTAATAATTTTTTAAAAAAATTAAAACTCTAAATGTGATAAGTATTATGGAACAAGAATAATATAAATTATAACCGATGTGTTTAATAGAAAGTGTAAATAATTATGCAGACTTTGAATTTTAAAATCTATTTCAAATGTATTAATTTTAAATATTCTTTCATCCTCTTTTTCTTTTTTTCCCACGATTTAATATATTACAAATTACCATTGTGTTAAATAATGTCTATTTATTTTTTTATCACGTTAACTTGACAAACCAAATAGACATTAGAATTAGAGAACCCTTTTAAAAAATCTTTTAATTTTTATGATGTGACAATTAAATTAGACTAATCTACATTAACATTAGAAATGCTCCACGCGGATTAAAAATTTATACTCCATTCGTTCAAAAAAGATAATTCACTTTCTATTTAAAAAGTAGCAATTATTAATATTAAAGAGCAATTTTATTCATATAATTTTTCTATTATGCACATCTTAAATAACACATGAGCAATTATTATATTTGAATAATAAATAAAAATTAATGAGAGTTATTAAAAATAAAATAAAATTTAATAAGAATATAATAGACAATGTAATGATTAACTATAATATAAAAAAAAGTGAATTATAATTTAGGACAAACAAAAAAAAAAAAAGATTATCTTTTCGGAACGGAGAGAGTAGTACAGATTATATTTAGTGAGTCATAATAATAAGCATAACACTAATGTATTTGAAATATTTCTATAAATAACCAATTCGCAAATTGATAAGGAATCAATTATTACTTGTCTGATTGTTTAATGTTTCATATGATTAATTAATTTATCTGATATAACTGATTAGTGAATTATATTTGTTTGGATTTTTATGACATATTTATCTTATTACTATTAATGAATTGCAAATATTTTTGTTTTTCGTTATAAAAATCGAAATTTGACAAATCATTTTCACATGATCTTATCAAAATAATTTTTTATGCAAATAATATTTTTTTTCTTTTAGATTATTTCGCTTAAAGATCTAAACTAGTAATAATTCAGCGAGTGGACACAAATAATTGCGAAGATAAAATTAGTTTATTGATTGCATTGAAAACGTGATCATCCTATCTACTGATGGTCTGTTGGCTGTTTTGGTAATTGTTAACTCTTTTAGTAGTATTTAGATGTTAGCTATTTTAATAGTGTTCCGTGAAAAAAATGTTGTTCTAATATCTAAAAGTTAATATAAATTTTATATTATCGAACAACTTTTTAGATAAAATTTAGTGTTTTAACAGATCAAAACTCTAAAAGCTATTGAAAAATTGTTGCTGCGGAACACAGTCTAATTGAATGAACTTAAATCAGGTGGCTGAAGCCATAATGGAAAGAGAGGGACCACCGGTGAATTATTTTGTTGAATTTATCTCTACTGATTTTTTTTTTCATAAAATTAGTTATTTAAATAGTTAATATCTGTTTTAATAATGTTTAACGGTTAGCTATTTGAATAATTTTTTATAAAACACTAAAGCTAAACATTACACTGGGTTAATTTTTTTTAAATACTGTCTTAATTTTTAAAAGATAGTTCAAACGCTCTGTTACGGAACACTGTAAAAAATAGTGTAACGTTTTGAACGATCAATTAAAAATTATTTAAAAAACTATTGTTGAACACAAATATAGTCTTGTAAGTCATTTTTACGATAAATACATTTTTTAAAAGTGATATAATGTTAGATCATATTGTAACAAAAATTGTATAATTTAATAAAATTCAGAGTAATATGAGATTATAATTATTAGTTCAATGCATTTAATAAAAAAAGATTTTATAAATGATCACTATAATAATCATTTCAGATAAGTTATTATAAATTACATGGTGAATTGGTGATTGCTACTTTTCCCCACAGTTGTTTAAGCCTTATAAAACTTTGTTATTTATTAAAAAAATATAAAACTTTGTGCAGAAAGGATGAAAATTGATTTACTTATATTTTATAAATTTTAATTTTTAGAATAAAATAAATATTTCATTTACATAAAATTTCAAATCAGTTTTCATAAATTCATCTAAATAAAAACCTTGAAAAAGAAAATTATTTTATATTATTATAATAATTCCGAGTTTTTTTAAGAGAACATTGTTAAATCCATTAAAAAAGAAAAAAATAGTATCATTGAATATGTATAAATGATAAAATATATTCTATTTATATAGAGAAAATTTCTTTTTATTATGTTCTTGTTATATAGAAAAAATTGCTTAAAATGATAATTTTATGATTAATGCCAAAGCAAAAGGTCCAATAGACCCTTATTTTCATTTTTAGTTAAATATTAACTTTATGAGAATTTAAAAAAAGTAAAAAATATTATTATAGTTGGACAATTAATATTTTAAAATAGATTGTACCATATTAATATATTATGATTAGCTATATAATAAGAATAATCTTCCCTTTTAAATAGTAAAATTCATTTATATTATGATGATCATAATTTTGATTGATGTGTAAGTTGGGATGTTGAGCTTTTCTATTGTTGGATGCAAAAGATGATAAGCACCTTATCTCTTCCACCTCATCAGGCAGCAAAACAATATTAATATTCCATTCTCAATTTGTCAAAATTTTGTGGACCTAAAATTTACATTATTCTGTTTCTTTCGATTTCAGCCGTTCACATCCTCTGAAAATCTTATAATAATATTTTCAAAAACTCAATAATAACACTTTAACAAGTTAAAACAAACAAGACCTTATTTCCATAATTTTTGTCGTACTTTCTTTAAATTATTTTATATTTATCGGCCAATTAAATTATTAAATTTAATAATTAAATTAATAAATTCTTTTATTTCGCACGTATATTTTTATTCTCATTCTTAAATTAATAACTCTTTAATACACTATCTCATTAGCTTATTCAATTTAATCCAATTGACTTCGTGGAAATAAAAAACTAAAGTACTGCCAAAGGACATAAAACTCCTTCCATGTGATAACCATCACATGATCAATTCCTAGCATTTTCTTTTTCGTTTTCAATTGTCATTGGGTGTGGCATCCAGTCATAGTTGTGGGTTGTTGAAATCATGTAATTTACGAAAAAAACACAAATGGGTATTTTTTTTTAATTTAAAGTCTTAAATCTGATGTTGGATTTAATTAACGAGGAATTACAAAAAAGAAAATCGAGTAATTAAGGAATTGGAGTGTATTTTGAGATTACATTGATTGGCAGCCAAATATCATTTTATTTTATAATATAATATCCGAGGCAGTGATTGTAGCTAAAAGCTTTGTCATTCGCTCATTTGATCAGATTCGATCACTTTCGTTAACATATCTCATTATTCATAATATTTAAATAATAATTTTTCTATCGAGAAGTTTGATAAACTTAAAGTGGATTTTCTCAGTCCGGACTGCAGATCGCAGCGCCATGATCATATAGGAAGGGAGCAGGGTCTTTCACTGGTGCTCGAGAGTTTAGTGTGTCCTATGAAAATGTTTTAAATCAGGACATTAACACGCCATTAGTGGCCCAAATTGAAGAGTAGAGTGATTAACACGTTTAATATTGTTAATAATAATAATAAATAAATAATTCTTTTTAATCTTTTGATTCTTTGCTTATATATACATGTATGGAGTTAATTTAATTGGATTTATTAGGGACGTTACTGATGGGCATTTTAAACACGTGAAACATTATTTTATGTAATCACCAGCTGCATGTCTGATCAGTAATCACACCACCAATACTTTTTTGTCATCATAGAGGACAAAATAAAAAATAAAAAGTTGATTAGATATTTTTTTACACAGTTTTGCTATTTTTGTATAGTTTATCATATATGTATAATTTATTGAGTATGAAATCTAATTTTTAATATTTTTTAAAAAGAAAAAAATGTCTATTAGGTGTATGCCTCTTCCAGAGGACATTGATAGCCTAATTCCTCATCAACAGAAATAATATTTAGCCATCATGTATAACGGGATATACTCATATAGAATCAAATCATGATCAAACATATAAATGAACAAAAATAATTTTATTTTTATTTATTTGGTCCATCCGTAGGACTATTTGTTTAGTCTAGAAAAGTCTATTTTATTTTATACACCTTTTTCAAGATTAAATTTTTGGATAAAAGACTTACATAAACTTGTCTATGGTACCACTCTTAGACCAAACAAATCACAATTAAGATTTATTATTAAAATAATATTATTAAGACATGATTTTATTATTATCAAATTATGGTGATGTTTGGTTAATGGTAAATAGAGTAGCGAAGTGCAACTTCACAAGAAGTGCTATTTGATTTGCGTTATCAATTCTACTACTTGGAAAGTAGATTATCTAACTATAATAAATTTACTAATTTATTTTATTATTTAAATTCTTTCAAATTTATATTGTGGAGATTATTATAATTTGTAATTTGAGAACAATTCACTTTCCGGAAAATTAATTTGCACATCAAACACATATAAATTATATTTTTTGAGAAATAATTTTCTTAAAATATACTTTCTGAAAATTATACTTCTCAGAAGTCAATCATTTTGAACTATATAAGATTTATATATGCATCTATTGTTACACTAAAATCTTTTTTATGGAATTTAAGAATCTCTTTTTAGCTTTATTTCTTACTATATGAAAAAGTTAATGCAAACCAGAAGGATACATGGTAAGGTATAGAAAAATGATGGGAAGCACCGGAGGCCAAACCAGAAGGATTTCATTGAATATACAATAATAATGCAAAGGTGAGCATATGATTTATATTTTTATAATAAGTGAACCGGTTTGGCAAAATGTGTGATGGAGAGGAAAGGCAATTTCTGAAGTGCCCCACAGCGACAGAGAGCGAGGGTGAGTGTGTGTTCGGTAGTTGAAAAGGATGACACTTCTTTTTTTCTTCTCTTTTTATTTTAAGGGTGGAGAAAAGGGAACAACCTTACCACAAATCAACTGAAATGGCGTGGCATATCCCTAAAAGCCAATTCAACAATAATTCCCTACTATAACTAATAATGCATATGGGTGGAAGGTTTGTATTCTTTATCTATTTAGAGTCACTGGTCCAGTTAATCCGGATTCGTACAGAATAAATTTATAAAGGAGAAGTAAATGCTTCCTTCCGAATGTTCAAAGAGACTTCACATTCAGAATTTAAATTTGAAACATCTGATTAAAAAAAAACGAATTCCTGCCATTTTATTTCACCCTTTAGAGTGAATAATAAATATTTTTATTTACTAATAGAGCTAAAAATCGAAAGAAAATAAACTAAACAAAGCAGCTGCGATTAGAATAAATTCAAAGAGACTTCATATCTAGAACTTAAATTTAAAACATATGAATAAGAGAAAATCGAAATTCAATTTGTCAATTAATCTGCACTCAAATATATTTCTCTGCAATCTTTAACAGAGTAAACTAAGCTCTTGTTGCAGCATGGAGGAATGTCTCACTTTCCTAACCAAGATCCAGGCAAATCGGTTCACCTATTTCAAACCATTTTGTATATTTTGTCCGTAAAATTAAATCCAGTAGCTGTCTATAAAAAATTGAACGAGAACGAAATGGGTCAATTCCATTTCTTCGGCTGGAAACGATTATAGCTCAAACCCTACTGCCACCCATTTTTATGGATTAAAATTTAAAAAGCCGTGTCCTTGATGAAGTAGTGCATGACACTTTCTATCTAAACATGGATATGGGCCCGTATGATTAAGACATATTGCTTTGGGTTATAATGGATTGTGTACTGGGCCTTCAAAGTGGGTACTAAACTCCAGCCCAGACTGGACTTGATATTGGAATTTAATTTTTTTTTATTATATTGATATTGGAATTGCCAAGGCATATACCTTCAAAGTGGGTACTAAACTTTTGCTCTGCTTGAGCTCGGTTCAAACCTTAATAAATTTAAAAATTTCGAGCTTGAACTCAATTCAACCTGAGCTTACTTATTTTCAGCTTGAAATTTAATGAACTTGAACATTTGGAGTTCGAATCGGTTTTAGTTTGATGTTCAGCCTAAATCTATTTATTATAAGTCGTTAAGATTTGCAATTTTTTTCTCATAACTCAAAATCACAATTATTGAAAGAAATTGAAACAAAAGATAATGTTATTGACCAATAGGAAAAGTAAAGGAGAGACAATTCTATCAAATCAAATCAAATCCCTTATTTGAATGGGAGTTTTAAATCTCTAGTGGCAAGACATTATAAATTTGGACTCATCAAAACTTGTAGCCTCAACGGCTGAAAAGCCCATGGGCCATGCCCAATAGCTTGAATTTGGGTTAAGTATGCAACCTAACCTAATCGTATAAATGGTGTTGACTTCATATGTTAAAGGCTAGAGTAGTGTTAACTCACAAGCAATTATTATTAAATTGATAAATGTTATTTCTATTTTTACTAATTAGATTCCATTTATATGTATAAAATTACTAGACCTTAATATTACATTTTAAACTCATTTTTGGATTTCAACATGCATATGATTAGATATTATAATATTTAGAAAGATAGGTACTCAAATGTTAATTTGACTATAACTTAGGGATCAATTTATTATTTTCCCTTAATCATATTGAAGAAATATTTTGAAAAAGAAAAAAAAAAACTTGATGAACCACTTCAACATATTTTCTAGCTTGCGTAATTAATATTTCTGAGCTCCAATTATGTCGTGGATAGTGAGAGAACACCATCCACTTGCATGCCAGTAGCTGAAAGGGTCCAGCTACGTAATTTGTATATGTATAAATGGACATTTTTGAATGGTCAACAATGGCAGCAAGTCAGGTCAATATCACAAATGAAAATGAATGATTTTGTTGAATTTTCGCCCAACATCGTTGTTGTGCAGTCTTAGCTATTCTAGCACGTAGCTGTTAACATGTACTAAATCTTTATTTAATACGCAATTATTTAAATTACACTATAAAAATTTTAAATTCACTCCAAATATGGATTAAAACACGATTTATTTATCTCAAATTCTGAAAAATTAGCCATAGCTATTAATTATTATAATAATTTTTTTAGGAGAATTATTATAATAGTTGTTAATTAGTGCAATAGCAATTATTGTTTCGGTGTTATTTAGCTTATCTATAATTTATAATATATATAAAAGTATGAATGGAAAATATTTGGTTCCCAAAATATTTCTACGTATTTTAATTGATAAAAAATATTATTAAGGATAATTTAGTCTTAATAAATAAGTTGGGACCATATTGCGTTTATTTTTCTATTCTAATTATTATTATTATTATTATTATAATTTAATCTAATTTTATTCTAATTAGAAATTTATTCTTTAATGATGAGATAACTTTTAATTTTATTAAATAAGTTAATCCTATTTTGATTAGTAATTTTTAATTTTATTATGATTAGAAATATAATTTAATAAAAATATATAATTTAATAAATATTGGGATAGCTAACATTAGAACCATACCTTAATTAAAATATGATATAATAATATAAAATATTTTGAAGATGTTTAATAGACTAATACCTACGTATTAGTACACTAGAGAACGAAAAAATAAAAATAAAAATCTTTTGAGTTATTTATATTAATCTTAATTGTTAAATTACACAAGAATCAGAAAACAAATTATTAGTCAATTATAAATTATTTATTTTAAGGTAAATTATTAAGGAATATTAAATATCAATTAACTAAATAGGAATATTAAATCAATTAGAAATCCTAATATTAATCTAATTAACTTAAAATCTCACTATAAATAGGTTTTTTAGAGCTAATTGAGAGAAAGCAAATGTTACCTCCGGAGGATCAGAGGGTACAACAGTTCCAATAGAATGGTACTGTGATTTTCTCGAAATAGTTAAAATTTTCAGTTAATAAATTTCAATAGTATAAGTGTATTTCATCTCTTAGAATTCTAATGAATTAGCAATTTTTGATTTATTTTATTTTATTTTAATAATTGATTTTCTTCTTCAATTTTTCATATTATAAATTTATTATCGTAATTGTATTTCAATTTTTCACGATTTTTACTGTTTTGCTTACTATACTAATTTTCGAAAATTTGTGCATTTATAGAAACTTTTTGGAGGTACTAATTATTGTACTCCTAATATTCTAATTAAATTTTATATTTTAGTAATAAATATAATTTTATTAGTTTTATAATTTAAATTAATTTAGTTTATGGTTGTAATTTTTTTTTAAAGTTTTTACATATTTTTGAATTAGAGCACCTAATTATTATTATTTTTTTAGTTTTAACATTACAATAATGATTTGATACCTTTTAGATTCACAAAGAATAAATATCAAAGAATAAAAAAAATTAATTTAAGCACATAAAAATACATGTATCCTTTTTCAGATATTCTATTTAATATTTTAATTAATTAAGTTTCTAAATCGACAAAAATATCATTAAAATTTTAATTTTGTTTGTTGGAAATAAAGGTAATTTAATTGTGATTGTTTATGTCAATTTCCTATTTGAATCTAAATTCTATTAGGAAGAAGGGGAAGGAGAACATTAGGTTCTTAAAACCTTTATATCAAATTTATAGATTGACAAAAATATTATTAAGGATTTTAATTTTATTGGTGAAAAAATAAAGGTAATTTAATTTTAATTTATTATGTTAATTTATTAATTTTTCATAGGCAAATATTATAAACAATCTTATTCAATTTATAACATTTTGTCCAATTATCATTATTATTATGTCAGTGTTATTTTTCATCAACATCAAATTGATAATAATCAATAGTATGGTTAGTAAGTCTACGAGCTGCAAACAAAACCATAAAGTAAAAAGATAACTAATTAATCTCGTCAATTGATAATTAACTGGGGGAAGGGGGGCGGACATTGGGTAATTAATTAGCCCCGTCAATTGATATTTTTATTTCAATTATGAATTTTAATTAGTATAAAAATAAAATTTACCTAAAAATGAGGTAAAATATTTATAATATCAATTGATGATTTCATGATAATATATCAATTTAGATTCATTTATTTTTACACTGATAAATCTAGCTACTGCTAGTAATAATTTTGACTCAAATTTCACCAAATCTTATAAATTATATATTAAATTAAAAAATATATTCTAAGAACTATAATTTTCATTGTTAGTTTCACATTTGATCAACTATTTGGTCAAATCTAACCTAACAGTAACTCCAAGATTTCTAGCTATGGATTAGCTCAAACCATTTCATAAAACTTAAAATTAGTTAACTAAAATGATGAATTAATAAGAGAATTATAGATATACAAAAATTAAAATGCAAATGAGAATAACGAGTTACCTATGACGAAAAATATATATGTATAAACGTAAAAATTATTAAGACAATCAATTATTAAATCAAATGAATTTACTACAGAAAAAATTAAAAAAAATAATAATAAATTATGAAATTAAACTTAGATTTAAAAATAATATTATTATATAATATAAATGAATAAAATAATTTATAAGTAAAAATAACGAGTACAAATCGTGCAACGCACGTTAAAAAAAACTAGTATTATTAAAGGGTATGAAATTTTCATTATCTACTTTTTTTTAACCTCTCTAAATACTAATATAAATATCAGCTATAATGCAAGCGGTCGTTTAGTTGATCTTGATTCGTGAGGATTTAAATATTTTGAATTTGAATTCTGTCCATCAAAATTATTTTTATGGATTCAGTGAATCCGCGTATTATTTTAGTCATAAAAGCCGTAACAAGATAAATAACAAAAATAATATAATTTCCTTCTCTTCTCCTCTTACCCTGTGTGCGCGTCTTCAATAGCAGGACAACCAAATGAATCGGAATTTCCCGTTAAAACCCTTTTCTCCATTGATAAATCTCTTTATTATTATTTCCTTTCTTCTTGCAAGAAAGGCTTTATGTATGGATCCTTATTTCCTGGCCTGCAACCCTAAAACCTGTGGCGATGGCCAAAACATAACCTTTCCTTTCTTTATTGAAGACCAGCAAGAATCCTTTTGTGGATATCCTGGATTCAATCTTTCTTGCCAAAATGGGCATCCAATTCTTAGATTACAAGATACTAACTATATTATCAAACAAATCGACTACAGAAACCAGTCTCTTCGTGTTTCAAACGCTGCCATTTTCAATACAAGCAATACTTGCGATCCTTCTTCTTCATTCAATTTCAAGAACATGTCACTATCCCATGATAGGTTTAGTTTATCCCCTAACCAAACAGGCCTCTTCTTCCTATACCATTGCGACTCAACACTGACTAAAGATGGTAATAATAGTGAACTTATAAAATATGAGGTTAATTGCACTGGTGAGAGTGAAAGTGGGTCGACTCTATCAATGTTTATGGATGATCTTTTGCTGAGAAATGCAGAAGAAGTGTGTGAAGAAGAAGTGGTTGTGCCTGTTGATTTGCAGAAAGGAGAGAGTGGTAATGGGTTTGAAAGAATGATAGAGAATGGGTTTTTGTTGGACTGGACAGCAAGTAATTGCAGCATTTGTGAAGATAGTGGTGGCAAATGTGGGTTTGATAATAAGACTTACCATTTTAACTGTTTCTGCCCAGACAGGCCTCGCGCTTGGGATTGTAAACCTCTTCCTATCTCCGGTGAGTTTTCTTTTTTTTCTTTTTAAATTTTACTTTAAAGCACCAATATCTTAATTTTATGCACGCAATTCATATTTTATTCATCATTTCTACCTTAGACCATTCAAAATATAATTTTTCTTTTTTATTTCTTTATTTTTACTTTAAATTCTTCTTCCACTCTCATGTTGAATTTACAAAATTATATTTCATTTGGAAGAATGGATATATACTATTTAATTATTGGCTAACACTTCTATTCGATTTAGAAGAATTTTTCTTTACGTGTATGCACGCGTGTGTGTAGTGTAAGAATAGTTTAGCTTCCATTTGATGTAACTAATTTTGGATACAGCATAACATAATAACATAAAATATCTCGAATTCAATTAATTTGAAAATTTTTATATAATTTCTACAGAGTTAACATTGTATTGTGTATCAACATTATATTTAATTTACGATTAATAACAATTTAAAAAAAATTGCACAAGTTGACATGTTACTGTCCCACTCGTTCATATTATCAGTAACTCTCCTTTCCAAACAAAGAGTAAAAACTTCGTGTATGATTCGCCAGCATTGAATTTAAGGTGTTGGAGGTACGTAGAGCACAGTGTGCTGATATTTCGTGACAATGATTGTTCTATTCAATTTTCATGGTTTGACAACTTGTATTTTCCTGATTCAGTATTTGATTATTTTGCAGAGAATTCTAGAACTAGAAGAGTGACTATTAGAGCTACAGTAGCAATAGGTATCATAGATTAATACCTACAATTCCTTTGTTATTTCACTACTTTCTCTTCTATTTCCATTCTTGTAATTTTTGCAACGCATCATTTCCTCTTCTTCTTTCTGCACAGCAGCTGCTGGAATTGGGTTACTGATAACTATTACAGTCTGCTGCATCAGGAGAAAACGCTTATCCAGTAATTTCATGTTCCGCTGGAGGATAAGAACACAAGATTTTCGAACTATTGAGGCCTTTCTAAGAAGCTATGGACCACTGACGGTAAAAAGATACGAATATTCTGAAGTTAAGAAAATGACAGGGTCCTTCAAATTTAAAATAGGCCAAGGAGGGTATGGAAGTGTGTATAAAGGTGAGTTACCGGATGGATGTCTTGTAGCAGTAAAAGTCTTGAAAGAATCAAAGAGCAGTGGAGAAGAATTTATTAATGAAGTTGCAAGTATCAGTAAAACTTCCCATGTCAACATTGTTACTCTATTAGGATTTTGCTTTGAGGGTTCCAAACAAGCTCTTATCTATGAGTTCATCTCCAATGGATCTCTTGAAAAGTACATATATAAAGAAAATTCTTTGAAATCTAATCAACAACTAGGATGGGGAACTTTATTTGAAATTGCAGTTGGCATTGCTCAAGGATTGGAGTACTTACACCGAGGTTGTAACACAAGGATATTACATTTTGACATAAAGCCTCACAACATTCTTCTGGATGAAAATTTCTGTCCTAAAATATCAGATTTTGGTCTTTCTAAGATATGTGCTAAAAGGGAGAGCATCGTATCAATGATGGGTGCGAGAGGGACAATTGGATATATTGCACCTGAAGTATTTTACAGAAACATTGGTGGGGTTTCTCATAAATCTGATGTTTACAGCTATGGAATGCTGGTGCTAGAAATGGTTGGAGCAAGAAATAAAATTAGTGTAGAAATTGATCATACAAGTGATGTGTATTTTCCGGATTGGATATACAAACGTCTTGAACTAGACCAAGAACTTGGACTTTGCGGGATCAGCAATGAAGAGGAAAACCAGATAGCAAGAAAAATGGTATTAGTGAGTCTGTGGTGCATACAAACTAACCCTTCAAACCGGCCATCAATGGACAGAGTAGTGGAATTGTTGAAAGGAAGGCTTGTGTCTCTGGAAGTCCCACCTAGACCTCACATGTCTTCCCCTTCAAGATCCCTTCTACCATCAATGGCTGATTCTTTGACTACAACTATTACCACAGGCTGACTTATTTATTATTATCACTTTTTTTTTTTTTTTTTTTGGGGGGGGGGGGGGGGGGGAGGAAAAGACTAAGGAGAAACAAAGCCATGGATTCTGTGACAGATTCTGTGAAGCTATGAAGATTCTGTGACAGATTCTCATTTTGATTACTTTTTCATTTTACATGTAACGATTGTAGCAAAGACTATTAGGGGAAATGGAAGGCAACAATGTAAAAATTGATCAAAGTTTAAAATATCCAACTAAAATTTAGAAAAATGACAGAGGCAAAATGCATTTTCAGGGGAAAAGGAAGGCAACAATGAAGTGTGTATACCCTTATAGATAAACAATTCTATCAAAATAACAAAGAATCCTAATCTGTAAGCAAAACTAAATCAGTAACTTGATCTGAATTCAAAATACTCCGTATTTTACGATATACATACTATTTTAACAATACTAATTCATAAAACCCATGTCAATGAAGAAATCTTTTGGGATTTATAGATGAAGTTGCAAGCATCAGTAGAACTTCCCATGTCAACATTGTTACTCTTTTAGGATTTTGTTCGAGGGTTCTAAAAGAGCACTTGTCTTCGAGTTCATGTTTAATGGATCTCTTGATACTTATATATACCAAGAAAATCCTTCCAATGCTGATCACTTGAATTGAGGTTGTAACACAAGGATTTTGCATTACGACATAAAACCTCATGACATTCTTCTCGATGAAAATTTGTGTTCTAAAATCTCAGATTTTGGTTTAGCTAAAATATGCCTTGGGAAAGAGAGTACTGTGTCAATGTTGGGTGCCAGAGGAACTGCAGGGTATATCGCACCTGAGGTACTCTGTAGAAATTTTGGAAGTGTTTCTCATAAGTCTGATGTTTATAGTCATGGCATATGTTACTGTTTGAAATGGTTGGAGGATGATATATATCACTGCTAACTATGCCATAACTATAAACAGTTCCACTAAAACCATACTTGTCCTCTCCTTCAAGTTCTCCAATATCAGAAGCAAATTCATCAACTGTAAGTACAACAATATTATGATCTTGTTAGTGTAAATTGCTCCAAAAGGGTGTACTTTGTTGCATTTTTGCAAATTGCTACTATCAATTGTAGAAATTAGAAAATCAATGTTACTTGTATTAGTTCCTCCATCATTAACTTAATTCATTTGGATTTTAATTCTCTTTTGGTTGGTTGATTTTCTTTTCCTTTTTTGGTCTTGATCATAAGGTGTTAAAGATTGTGTCCGTTTGATAGGCTACGCAGCCAGACTTTCTTGCTTGCTCAGAAATTGCGTCCGTTTGGTCTCAGAGATTTATATTTGAAGATGGATAGAGTATTAAAGACTAATGAAAAGAATAACTGAAAAACATTTGAAGTTCTAGACTCTAGCCCTTGACCTCAAAAAATTACCAAGTCAAAAAGTTCAGATAAATTACAAAAAACGGCCAAAAAAAATAAATTTTTTTTTACCTAATTAAAAAACCATTTTGCATCCATTTGAAAACAAAGACTTTCAACTTCCAACTTCATGAAAAGAGACCGATTCTCCAAAGAAATTCAAGAATCATAAATGCAAGAAAATTCATGCACAATAATAATTTAAGTAAAAATGCCCTTAATCGCTCGTTCAGAATAAATGAATTCCACGAGATTTTATAGAATTTTTTTATAAATTCATGTTTTACGTTTCGAATTAAAAAAAAAATTTAGATTTTAATTTTAAGAATTCAATTTTATGGAATTGAATGTAACTACACCAAATTCCATAAAAATATGTGAAATTTTTAAATGAATTGTATAAAACTAAGCGATCTAAATTTTTATGAAAAAACTACCCTTCTTCCACAAGGTCAATTTTTCATTTTTTCTTTACTTATTTAACTTATTTATTTTGTTAAAGTTGACTAAAACCATTTAAAAATTTAATTTTTTTAAAAAAAATCTTATTATTGTGTTTTTTTATTTTAATATTTTTCATCTTTTGTTTTAATATTTTTAGTATTTTTTTGCTATTGAGGTGAAAATTCAAGTTTAATATACATTTATCACTAAATTAAATGCAATAATTTTATTAATATTATTTTTATTTATTGATAAAAATATAAAAAAATATGTAGCATAACATAAATATAGTTGATATTTTATTATTTATTCTTTTAAAATTACTATTTTCAAAGATATTTTAATAAAAATAAATGAAATTTCAATTATTAATTTGTCTCATTCATAATTATATGAAATTCAATTGAATTACATATTTTAAATTAATCATATTAAACAAAAAAAACCCTTCCTATCAAACATGATTGTATTGCAAACTCTATCGTGTTTACTCCAGCCATCAATGAATTTTTTTTTTATGGAACTTTCTTTGCTAATAGAAAGTGTAATGACTTTCGAACCCCTTTCGCGGTTTTACATTTTTGTAAATAATTTGAAGATACAAAAGAAAGAAAGAGAAGAAATTGTGCGAGTTGTCAGTCCATGGGGTCGGTTTGGATTATGTAATGTTTTCTTCTTTTAAAATCATTATCTTTGACATTCCATTTTGGTAAATGTTTTAACAAGTCTAAAGCTCGCAGCCCATTCATTGAAATCATGTTCACTGTACATTTGAAATTGAAGAAGCTCTGATTTTATCGAGTAACAGCTACTAATTCCTATTCTTCTTTTAAAAAAAAATTTCACAATAATTTTTTTTTTAGTGTTAGAAACTCAACATTCCCATCTAATAATACCATTTATATACATAAAGTAGGAATTTATATACAATAATTTCTTTAGAATAGGAAAAAAATAAACTAGAAAACTGTAGCTAATTAAGAAAGTAAATCAATATTAATTACAAGGATTTCAACGTATATATAAAAAGAGGTATTGTTACAGTATCGTAGCAATTAGGTTTTAAGTAGTTTAATTATTTTTTTGATATCTAACGATCACATGACAATTGAAATAATTAAAAGAATTTTAAATTAAAGGTAAAACTTTCAATAAAAAAAGTAAGACGTTAAATGTTAGATAAGATAATATTTTATTAAACGCTATATTATTCATTGAAAAACTCTTTTATAAACTACTTCATCGAACGTTGTAATATATCAAAATAATATTTTGACGTAATCAAAACTCTAAACACTATCTCGATCACTCTTGTCGAACATAAATTAAATAACTTTTGTCCTTTTTTTCATAATCTTTTCTCTTCCTTACTAACCGTTATTAAATATTTAAAGCTAGAATTTCCTCATTTATACCATAATATAATCATCTGAAATTTGAGTTACATTATCAAACCTCTTCATTGAAATAAATTAAAGCCCCTTGATTGCAATATTTATTGGTCAACCTATACAAAGGCCCAATTTAGGTCATTATCTTTATATTCAACGGTCTACGATTTAAGGCGATACCAAAATTGTATAGATAACCTCTCCCATGTTACAAACAACTTGTGAGACTCAAAAGTCTCCCATTATCTACTTTGCCCAGGAGAAAATTAAAAAAAAAATTTATAAAATCAAGTCAAACTCATCTCCTTAACTCCTCTTCTATAATCCCATCCTCTTTTCAATCTCCAACTTCAAAAAAAAAAAAACCATCTTTCTCTCTCTTTCTCT
Source organism: Jatropha multifida (assembly GCA_948099535.1). Taxonomy (NCBI): domain Eukaryota; kingdom Viridiplantae; phylum Streptophyta; class Magnoliopsida; order Malpighiales; family Euphorbiaceae; genus Jatropha; species Jatropha multifida. The sequence continues at coordinate 7,614 of CANUEX010072811.1, read as the reverse complement.
ACATTATCAAAATCCACAAATGAACCAAAATATTTTGCAAATACCCTTTTCTGCATTGATAAATCTCTTTATTATTATTTCCTTTCTTCTTGCAAGAAAGGCCTTATGTATAGATCCTTATTTCTTGGCCTGCAACCCTAAAACCTGTGGCGATGGCCAAAACATAACCTTTCCTTTCTTTATTGAAGACCAGCAAGAATCTTTTTGTGGGTATCCTGGATTCAATCTTTCTTGCCAAAATGGGCATCCAATACTTAGATTACAAGATACTAACTATATTATCCAACAAATCAACTACAGAAACCAGACTCTTCGTATCTCAAATGCTGCCGTTTTCAATACAAGCAGTACTTGTGTTCCTTCATTCAAAAACGTGTCATTACCCGATGATAAGTTCAGGTTATCCCAAAACCAAACAGACCTTTTCTTGCTATACCGTTGCAACTCAACACTGATTAGAGATGGTAATAACCGTGAACTTATGAAATATGAGGTTGATTGCTTTGGTGAGAGTGAAAGTGGACCGACTCTATCAATATTTAAAGGTGATCCTTCCCTGAGAAAAGCAGAAGAAGTGTGTAAAGAAGAAGTGATTGTGCCTGTTGATTTGCAGAAAAGAGAGAGTAGTAATGGGTTTGAAAGGATGATAGAGAAAGGGTTTTTGTTGGACTGGACAGCAAGTAATTGTAGCATTTGTAAAGATAGCGGTGGCAAATGTGGGTTTGATAATAAGACTTACCATTTTAAGTGTTTCTGCCCAGACAGGCCTCATGCTTGGGATTGTAAACCTCTTCCAATCTCCGGTGAGTTTCCTATTTTTCTTTTTTTAATTTTACTTTAAAGCACCAATATCTTAATTTTACGCACGTAGTTCATATTTTGTACGGTCATAATATTTAAGAAAAGGGAAATATTAAGGCCATCCATATAAAATATAAATGAACTGCATGAAAGGAATGAAAATAAATCTTCCCTTGTTGATAAACATTTTCAATCTTGTTCAGAATTAGAGCATGAGAGACCTCTTAACAGAAGACGCGCTTGCAAAAATAAAATGTTGTTGTCGAATGCGGCGGAAATCTTTAAGTATTATCAATGGGTGTGTGGTCTTAGAGACAAAATTAGTTTGAATAATGTAAATTAAGTAAATAGTATGACTTTGAATAATGTCATTATTGGCATGTGGTGTCCCTTCCTTCCTCTCCTCCCTATGGACCTTGCTGTCTCATTCCATTAATAAGCCACTTGAGTTTTGGATGGGGACGTGATGAGCCCACCACTTGTTTATTTTGCCGAAAAGGGCTTTGCTGTGCGTCCACCGACTAGGGTCAAAAGATATTTTTTCTGTCTAGGTGAGTCTCCCCTTGCCAGGTTCAGCAGACCCTTTGTGAACACAGTAAGTTACTCCAAATGAGTGGCTACAATACAAGGAACATCCTGCCATAAAAATATATTTAATTTTCATTTTCATACAAATTAAAAAAATATATAGTTAAATTATAACTTTTACTACATATTTTTCTAACGTATTTTTAATTTTTTTTAATTCTAGGAATACTGAAGTTAATGTTTTACGTATTTGTTTATTCCAAGATATTAATATATTTATTAACGTAAATGCACATTAAATAAGAATAACATAAATAAAGATTGAATTAGGTAGCTTTGTCTGTGGTCTAAGCTTTTGAAGTCGGCAGTCAAATCTGTTCCTTGAAATTTCAAGGGAATGAAGTGGACCAAAGCCATAATTATTATAATTATATAATAAAATACTTTAAAATATTGTTTTTCAGCTACACATACGTTTTTAAATCCCGTGCCTCTTTAAATAAATGGGAAGATTTTTTTTTATTTTTATTAATAAGTTCTGTCAATTTTTTAGTTTCCACCTCCAAGTTCTATCTTTCTAGGAAAGCTGGAAAAGAAAAATATCTAGAAATTGAAGCTATGTTATGTCATAGCAGATTTCTGATTAACCATCTGCTCTTTTGTTGACTTGAATCTGAAGTCTTCTGTAATTGTTTATTGCTAGTAATTTTTAATACATGTTTTCTACTTCAAAAATAGATAAATAATATTTTTTGGGGTTGAACAATGTTTTAAAAAATGCAAGATGAGCTCAAGCTGTTTGAATTAAAATGGATTAGACAAATTGAATTTTTTTTAATTAACATTTAAACAAGCTATTACTTTCTCTGTCCTAAAAATTATTAGAAAATGAAAGTTTAATAAAATTGATTTAAGTTTTGAAATATCTAAAGTAGAAAATAAAAGAGTGAAAGGAAAAAAAAAGGGTTTCTTCGACAATATTAGCTAAGTGAACATTAGAGTGTTTAACGGTTTATAAAAAATTATGCTATCGCTGTAATTATCTAAAACTTAGCTAAAAACTGTTTTCCAATAAGCTTATAGACAAATATTTCAATTCTATCAAAATCATAAAGAATCCAATTTCTAAGCAAAACTAAATTTTCTATTACAAATATAATTTTAAAGCTTTTGTATGGCATGTTTTAGTGGAACCAATTGATTGGTCATGGTGCAATTTCCTATAACTTGGATTGAAGTTTCTTCTATAACTAGCACAAACAATAAAATAATTCTATACATCAACGAAGCAAAATATTTTAAGTTGAACTTTGTCCTTTTAGTTTGTTTGATCCAAAAGGACAAGAAACAAACAAGTATTCAAAACCCAAAATTGAAAATTTCCAATTCCAAATCAAGTTTTCCCACATCAAGAAGAATCAAATGCTATAATAACTCTTGAAGTTGACTGAAAGGCCTTTGTTGGTGTTATTTCTGTGAGACTTGCTTGAATGATCTGATGAAAACAATTCCAAAGCTTTTCTTTAGGCGCCTCTTCTTCTCCGGTTCTTTTTTTCTTCCTCCTATACACCTTTACCTATGTCTCTGCATATCTTGTTCAATTTTTTCATTGTCATCCTTTCAGTAGACTTAGTTCTATCAGCAGAGTCAAAATATGAAGCCTGCAAGCCTAAAAACTGGTCCAAATATAAGCTATCCATTCTATATCAGAAAAAACCAGAGACTATTGTGGTCATCCTGGACTCGATGTTCTATGTGAGAATCGCAAGCCAATTTATAAGATCTCTCATGCTGGTTACATCATCCAAAACATTAACTATGAAAACCAGTCATTTCGGTTAATTGATACAGAAATACTCGACTCTACTTGCCCCACTCCTAGAAAAAACTATACATTTGATCGATCTTCGGTCGATTTTTGTCCTTACCATGCTGATATCTTCTTTTTCTATAACTGCAATACCTCAATTTCTGCTAACTATAAAGAATCTGGGATTCCCTGCAATGGCAAGTCCAAGAATGAAACATTTATTACATTAGTACCTAGAGATGAGCCTTTGAATTGGAACAGAAAAGCTTGTGATTCTATAGTTGCTGCACCTGTTCAATTAGAACAAGAGAACATCAATCAAACAATAGTACATGTTGACTACAAGAAGTTGTTAAAAAATGGGTTTACTTTGAAGTGGATTGGATTAGGATATAGTTGCGGTGAATGTCAATGAAGTGGAGGCCATTGTGGATTTGAAGAGGGAAATAGTGTATGTTATTGTCCTGATGAATCCCATCCTAAACACTGTAATGATGGTAAAGCACTTTTGAGTTAATTTGTGCTCCGTGTTTGATTTTTTGGATGTTAGAAGAAATAGTTGTATTCCTAGATTGAAGCCTTTAAGATTAGCCTTTAATGTTCTTCTCTAGATTTTGAATTATAAGACATTAATGAAAATGACCTCAACTTACAAATTCTTCCCCAGTGACCCCGTCAAAATATATTGCATTATTTCTTAGGATTCACATGCTGTTTTCTCCAATTTGCAGTAATAGCATACCTTTTTTCTCCACTACAGACCATCCGAAGTTTTCATGGACCATGCAAGAAAAAGAAAAAAAAAAAGGTTCCTGTTCATATTTAGAAAGACGCGTTATAGCACTATCAACAATTGTGATTATTCTTTTCATCATATGTTATGTTAGATGTTAGGAATTCTGAAGAGTCAAAAGGTTAGAAACATTAACATGTGGTGCTAGTCAATTTGGAGGTGTAAACTCCACAAAATGGCCGAAACTTTTGAACTTCTTCTTCTATAAGTGTATTTCTGCAAGTCTTCTCTGTTAAAAATTTCCAAGTCTGGCGTGTTTAACTGATAAAGGCAGAAGATTCATTAATACTTAAGGGAGATACGCACTCTGCTTTTAACAAACACAACAAAATCTTTTCTTTACTATTATTTTTTCTGGGTTTTTATTTGAAATGGCACGTCTTTTTGTATTGGTTCCGTTCTTTGTATGTCACTTAGCACTTCACTCTGCTGAAGAAGAAGAAATGAAGCACCGTCCAGACTGCCCGCCTTTTTTTTGTGGTAAACTTGGTGACATCAAGTTCCCCTTTAGTAACACCACAGGTCCTCCCAGTTGTGGTTTGCTAAAGATAAATGGTTGTGATAGCGATATCCAAAATATACAGTTGGAGAATGGAGGAAAATGGTATGAGGTTACATATATATCACAGGCTGGTGATATTTCTATTCATGATCAATCGTTTGCAGACCTTTTGCATTCTTACAATTGTGAAACCTTTAAGAATCTAAGTCTTCCTAGATTTCCTTTTGTGTCTTTTGAAATTAAGAACAACCTAAGCTTGTTCAAATGTGACCAGAAGCTTGGTCATCCTTACCAGTTAGAATATACTACAGGCTGCAATAACTCGCATATCTACTACCCTCGACAAAACCAAGCACTGCCAAGTCTTCCACCTCAGTGTTCACTTATTCAGCTTCCTAGAAATCAGACTGGAAATCGAAGTAATATGTTTACCCTACTAACTGCAAACTTCTTTCTTCAAGTGCATGTGCATAAAAATTGTCGAAGATGTTATGCTAGAGGAGGAGAATGCAAGACTAACCGTGAGGAACATTTTTATTGTGCTAACGTAAAAGAAGGTACAAAAAATGGAACTAAAAGAAATTGAATCAAGCATACTCATATTTCTTAATTTGCATGCTGAGAATGGAAAAAAATATACATATATTATATACACAATCTCATTCAAGAGAGCATTTTGGCTTTCACTACTTTTTTAAATGGATCCTCAGGTTTTAACTCTTCTCTGTTAATGCCATGTGTTAAGATTTTATATTTATAATGCAGTTCTTTTTGTATTCTGTTGCAGGAAATAACAAATTGGGAATGAAGCTAGGATTAGGATTAGGATTAGGTGAGTGAATACCTAAAATTTTCTTTGCTTTATGTTTCTTCTTTAACCTGCACTAGAGATTTTTTGACAATAATTGATTTTACTCTGCCCTTTCAAGTGCAGGTATTGGAGTATCAGTGATAATATCATTCCTTTTTATTTTCTGGGTTTACCGCAGAAGAAGACAAGCTTCCTCAAACATAGTGTCAACAAATTCCACTTCTGATCTCTCCTCAAAATCGGATGTAGAACTGGGCGGCATCTACTTGGGTGTCCCCCTTTTTTCCTATAATGAACTTGAAGAAGCCACTAGTAATTTTGATGGAAAAAAAGAGCTCGGAGATGGAGGTTTTGGAACTGTTTATTACGGTAAGAAGATCAAAAGTCGAGTTCTCTTTTTTAGTTAATTTGGCCCTGAATGGAGTTCGAATTTGAGACATCTTAGTCTGGGAAACAACTCTAGTACTACTGAGTTAAACTCATTGGTAAAGTCCAATACTTGATTACTTGGTTAAATGAGCTTACTTTCGATCTGTTAAAACCAGGCAAGCTCCGAGATGGACGAGAGGTTGCTGTAAAACGGCTATACGAGCACAACTACAGAAGGGTAGAGCAGTTCATGAATGAAGTAGAAATCCTGACACGCCTTCGCCACAAAAATCTTGTTTCCCTTTATGGATGCACTTCTCATCGCAGCCGTGAGCTTCTTCTTGTATATGAATACATTCCTAACGGTACAGTTGCGGATCATCTCCATGGTGATAGAGCAAAGTCAAGTCCACTGACATGGCCTATTCGACTGAGCATAGCAATAGAAACAGCTACTGCTTTATCCTACCTCCATGCCTCTGACATCATACACCGGGATGTCAAAACCAACAACATTCTTCTTGACAATAATTTCTGCGTCAAAGTTGCTGATTTTGGACTCTCCAGGTTGTTTCCTAACGATGTTACTCATGTTTCAACTGCTCCACAAGGGACACCAGGTTATGTCGATCCTGAATATCACCAGTGTTATCAACTTACTGATAAAAGTGATGTTTATAGCTTCGGAGTTGTGTTGATCGAGTTAATATCATCAATGCCTGCTGTTGATATAAGTAGGCATCGACACGAGATTAATCTGGCTAACTTAGCAATAACCAAGATTCAAAAATGTGCATTTGATGAGTTGATCGACACATCTTTTGGGTATAATTCAGATGAAAAAGTTAAAAGAATGACTATTTCAGTAGCGGAGTTGGCATTTCGATGTTTACAACTAGACAAGGAAATGAGGCCTTCAATGGATGAGGTTTTGGAGGAACTAAGGAGAATACAAAGCATTGGAGGGGAAGTAAAAGGTGATGATGATGATGATGATGATGATGATCAGGCATTGAGGAATATTCTGCCACTATTTTCACCACCGGATAGTGGTGATGAATCGCTGTTGAAGAATATTCGATTGCCTCCTTCACCAGATACTGTAACTGCTAAATGGCCTAGCTGTAATTCGAATACTCCTAGTGTTAGTGGTTAAGCTTGGTGCTGCTTAATTTTGAAGGTGGCTAAATCAGAGATGGTTAACATTTGTGTTAGATGGAAATTAGTTTCTCATCTTGCTTTCTATCTTCTGTTGTTTATAGAGAGAAATTTAATTAAGTCAAAGGATGAGTAGGTCATTGTTCAGGGGAGTGTATATAGAAAATGAAGGCCATAGCTATATAACGGTGTCCATGCACATATAAATATATTTTCTAAATTTTAAATCATGAAATTGAAACAACGAAGAAATGCAATTGAAGTAAAGCCCACTATCCGGTCAAAGAGAAAAACAAACGCAGAGAAAGAAAGACAGAAATTTATTTTGGTTGACCAATCAAAATTATTCTAACGTTAGAATTTCTTCCTTATATAGTCCACTCTTTTTTTTTCCCCTTCAAGTCTTCGTAGCCAAATTTCCAAGTCAACTGACGTGTTTAGCAGATAAAGATTTTGATATGTATTTTTGAAAGATGAAATAACGGAAAGAAGAATTACGGACCGGTGCTGCCATTTCTTGTTTCTAATCGAGTTTGGGATGTCCACTCTTTCTTTTATCGTTCTCTTATTAGCAATCTTTCACTCTGTTTTTTCTTTCCCTAACCAAGATTGCCCTGCAATTTCCTGCGGACGACTGGGAAGCTTAAATTTCCCATTCGCTAATGCAACAAGCCCTCCTTTTTGCGGTCTATTTGTTGTTAATGGCTGCGATAGAGAAATTCAGACGATTCAGCTAGGGAGAAAATCGTACCAAACCCAAAACATCTCCCGAACTGATTCCATTTATGGATTTTCTATCTCTGTTACTGACACAGAGCTACAGGAGGATTTGAATTCGAGGA
>CANUEX010072733.1:0-17621 GCA_948099535.1 Jatropha multifida | reverse complement strand
GGAGCATTAGTTTTCTTTCCTTAGAGGTTATTTAAAGGATTATGTAAATGTATAAGATAGAATTATTTAGCATTCTTTGTAATTGTACAGTAGTAGAAAATCCGCAGTTATGTTAAGATTTATGATTGTAATAATAATAATGTTAAGTGTATGTAAGATTTTATGGGAATGATTGAGTTGAATAAAATAAGGCCCTATGATAGTTTGAGTCATTAAAAATATAATGGGCCAACTTGTAGAATATTTTCATGTAATTATGGTGTTGAAATCAGAGATTAGGTTTACTACGGGCCTCGGGGGCCTTAAGCTTACTCAGGTCCTAGTGCCGGTCCGGCCCATGGTTTTGGGTCGTGACAATATATATATATATATATATTTTAATATTTAAATAATAAAATTTAAATTTAAATGATAAGAATATCAATTATCTATCTTTTTTATTTATTAAATGTATTTTTTTAATTTATTAGATGTTATTTTATTAGCTCCCTTTGTTATTTTAAATCTATTTATTAAATTTAATATTTAAATTTCTCTTTAACCTCTTAACTAGAAAGAAAAAAAAATAATGCAAAATAATAATAATAAATAAATAAATAAAACTGACATTTTTTTATAAGCATAAAAACAACACAAATAAATTAAAAAAAATTCATAACATATATACTGAATAAAACTAATTGTACTAAGATAAAAAATAAATTATCAAAATAATGAGATTTAATTGATATCAGTCATTTTTCTACTCTTATCTTTGCTCTATATCCGCTTTTTTCTGCATGCATTTTTTTCTGTATACAGATAATTTCATAAAATTAAAAAAATATAAAAAAAATAAAGAATTAAACTAACATTACTGTAGTTAGAGAAAAATATGCGATATTTATATAGATTGAAGTTGTGCTTGTCATCTTTTTGCTAATCAAAACCTGAAAAGCAACATTAACATATAAATGAAAAGAAACAAAACTTATAAAATTAAAATAAAATAATTGAAAAAATGATAAAAGATAAGAAAAAAACCATTGTAAAAAATAATTATTGAAAAAGATATATATATATATATATATATAGGTATACTAATAAGGAAAAAATTCAAAAATTTTTAAGATTCTAAATTTAAAAATTTTTAAAGTTTTAAAATCAATTTTAAAATTTTAATTATTCAAAATTTTAAATTTTTGGATACAAATATATACAGATATAAAAATAAAAATATAAAAAAATTAGTAAAAATTTATAAAAAAAATAAAAAATAATACTCAAATATGAAAGTTTCACGTTACTTTTTTTAAACTTTTTTTTCTTCGAAATTATATATATAGATATATAGATTGTCTCCACGTGTTATGTTACGGTTCAACGATGCGGCATTCGACAACCAGGACTCCTCATGCTGATAAAAGGAATAGTCGATCTCAAACATCGGACCAAACGATCTACCTCGGCAAATCCAGCATTTCCAAAATGGGCCTAGGACAGGCCCATTGTTTATTATTATCCGTAGTATACTACATGCATAAGAAATAGGCTGACCCAACTGATCAACAAAAGCTCTGTTTTATCTTCAGTCTATCCCTCGTTAGAACTATAGAATAACACGTGGGGACAATTTTTTATAAATCAAAATCTATACCCCACTCGAAGAATCTCCAAACACAGCCTATGCGATAAGAGGGTTTTTGTTTAGGGTTTTTCGATCTAAACTATCAAACAATAACACATGACGTCTCTGATGGCCATTCGGCGTTCAAGGAATTGGAAATTGGTTTATTCATCTTCTCCTTCGGTTTTCAAGGTACGGTCTATTCTGCACTCTGATTTCTCTTTCAATAGAACTTTAATCCTCGCCAAAACCCTAAGCTCTTCCTCTGCTGTTCCTGAGCACGATCAAAGATCTATTCCTTCTAGTTATCAAGATGAGAGAAACCTTAATAGCCAATGGAATCAGGGAAACCCTAATCAGTGGGGCTCGCGACAGGGCCACAATCATCAATGGAATTCACAGGGTCAGAACTATCCCCAGTACCCAAACCGTAATCAAGTGAACACCGATAAGTGGAATTCTTCGGCCCAGAATCCTAATCAAATGAACCCTAACCAGTGGAATTCTTCATCTCACAATTTTCCTCAACACCAACACCAACAAAATCATAATCAGTGGACCTCTTCAGCTTACAATTTCCCTCAACACCAACAGCAACAAAATCATAATCAGTGGAACTCACGGCCTCAAAATGATCCGCAATTCCAAAACCAACAAAATACTACTCAGGTCAATCCTAATGTTCAGGATCATCTCCACTCTAGAATCCCAAATCAATGGAACAATCAAAATCAGGGTTACCCACAAGCTGGAAACCCTGACCAGTGGGCTCGGCAGGGACAAAACCCTAATCAAGGTCAAGGTCAAGGTCGTGGGGCCTTGGAGACTCCGGCCCCAGTGGCTAATGCTGACGAGAGTCTTCACGTTCCAGCTCCTTCAATAGTGGATTTGATGCGATTGTGTCAGGAGGGAAAGATTAAGGAAGCCATTGAGATATTGGATAAAGGGGTTAAAGCTGATGTTAATTGTTTTTATAATCTGTTTGAGTTGTGTGTGAAACACGAGGATGCAAAAAAGGTACATGACTACTTTTTGCAATCAACATTAAGAGGTGATCTTAAATTGAATAATAAGGTGATTGAAATGTATGGGAAATGTGCAAGTATGACTGATGCTAGGAGAGTTTTTGATCATATGCCGGAGAGGAATATGGATTCATGGCATTTAATGATAAATGGGTATGCAAGTAATAATTTGGGAGATGAGGGGTTACAATTGTTTGAGGAGATGAGGAAGTTGGGATTGAAACCGACTGAGGAGACATTTCTGGCAGTTCTCTCTGCTTGTGCTAGTGCAGAGGCTGTGGAGGAAGGATTTTTACATTTTGAGTCAATGAAGAACAAGTATGGAATTAATCCAGGGACCGAGCATTACTTGGGGGTTATAGATATTCTTGGAAAGTCTGGCTATGTTAATGAAATTGAAGAGTACATTCAAAGATTACCGTTTGAGCGAACTGCAGAAATTTGGGCTGCATGGAGGCATTATGCTCGGATTCATGGAGATGTTGATATCGAAGATCGTGCTGAGGAGTTGATGGTTGCTCTCGACCCCTCAAAGGCTGTTGCCAACAAAATTCCTACTCCTCTACCAAAGAAGTATAGTGCAATCAGCATGCTTGAAGGAAAGAATAAAATTGTTGAGTTTCGGAATCCTACTCTTTACAAAGATGATGAGAAACTCAAGGCTATGAGTAAGATAGTTAGTTATGTTCCGGATACAAGATACGTTCTTCATGACATTGATCAGGAAGCTAAAGAGCAGGCCTTGCTGTATCACAGTGAACGGTTGGCAATTGCATATGGTCTTATCAGTACTCCTGCAAGGACACCTTTGAGAATCATCAAGAACCTCCGGGTGTGTGGTGACTGTCACAATGCTATCAAGATAATGTCCAGGATTGTTGGGAGGGAATTGATTGTTAGGGATAACAAAAGATTTCATCATTTCAAGGATGGCAGTTGCTCTTGTGGAGATTACTGGTGAAGATATTTACTTTGAACCTCCATTATATGTTTTAATGACACTGGTGCTGTAACTTTGGAGCCATATCTGCTGCCATGGACGAGAAATCAACTTTTTAATTGCTTCGCATGTAGGGTATGGTTCTTCTAATGTTCAATCAGTTATTTGTTATGATATTCCTATTATTCACATCTTTTGCTCTTGCATGTTTCTTTATATATTTTTTTTTCCCAAGGCTAAAAATGAAGGTATTTGAATTTAACTATACAAAACAACGAAAAACTAGTCTTGGGATTTTGTAGTTGATGCTTATGCGCTGAACTTTACAATTGGTAGAATTTATGTAACATTTGGCTCTCATGTTACTATATCTAATAGCAACTGAATTTGCAAAATTCCTGAAACTGCAGTAAAGACGGGCCAATATGTTATTATTTCTATTTTCTGTTTTGTTTTTTGTTTTTTTTATAGTATAATGTTATATATAGGAAAACAGTTTCAGAAAATGGATAAAAATAACCTATTGTGATTTTCACATCATGTGACAATCTGTTTTTCTGATTTAGGCAATTAAATAACAAAAGAAATATTCTTTTTTTAAATTTTTTTTTTTTGTTTCATGATATATTATTCTTTGACATGAGAGAGAAGGATATTGAGAAAGTTTGATCATGTCCTACATTGACATTCATGTGCGCTGGTTCATAGTTATTATATATTAATGGTGGAGGAGACTGCTAGATGGGGAAAAAGTAGACTTAGAATTATACGGAGAAAAATCTCCTCCAAAGATCCACTTAACATAAGTAACATTAGTGTGGATTTAACCATGAACAGACTAGAATGAAAACAAAACATTAATATAATTGATTTCAACTAGTTTGGAATTAGCACTTTGTTGTTGTGTAAATTTTTCTTTGACATTTGGAAAACAAAAATCAAAAACAAAAAACAAGAACAGTGATACTAAGCCTCCTCCCAATGAATAAGAGTAGTTAAATGTATAGAGGCTTTGGAAGGAAGATTTAACTTGCCATCATCTGCTAAGTTGTTAAGTTCATATTCTCTTCTTGTATTATCTACAGATTTCTGAAACCATATAACAGCTCCATTACATGAATCATCTATGTCTTGTATCTGTTGTCTTCTGGCCTATTCTCAACTTCAGCGATTTGTTGACAAGTTCTGATAAAATATATTATCAGCTTCTGTTTTCAGCTAGAATTGAATTTTCCTCTACGAAACCAATAAAAGAAAACAAGTACCTCTTTGTCAAACTCTAATTGTTACACAGAGGCTAACTTCTTTTTTATTTTTTTTTAAGGAATGAGAATTTCATTCATCAGAAAGGAAGTCTTTTATTACGACCATCAATAGTCGGAAGAAGGTTCAAACCAAATTTGGAGTTAAAGCATAAAAACGAGCTATCATTGCAAGAGCAAGAACGGCTCCATTCATTTGCTTGTCTCCTTACACATTCAGTAGTAATAGTATTATTATCATTTGAAACAAAATCTCTACAATCATCAACTATAGTGTACCAATCTGAATTTTCTGCTGAAGGATGAACAATTTCTCTCTAAACTTCCCTTGCGTCTGTCTGTCTCTGTTAATCACGTTGTTTAACTTGTGTTCTACAATCTACTTTTCTATTATTAGCGAATAGGATAAATAATTGAGTGCTTATTTCAGTAATAATTACTATTATTAGCATTGGAAAAGTAACTTTGTGTATTATTGAGACAATATTTGAAGTTTATTAGTTTAGATGCCATTATGCTAAGACATATCACGAACTACAGTGATATTATATGTGTAATCTACAAAATATTATTTCTTTTGGTATATTATTGCAAAGTATTATGAAATTTACAGATTATGTAATTTTACATTATAAAAAAATAATGACGATAACCAACAATGTTTAACTCAATACTTCAGGTATCATAAACACTAGCATAAAAAGGGGAAAAGGATTCAAGTTACAAAATGGGGGCTTGAACACCTTAGTTCAGCCACCAAAAACACCATCATGTGTAATATTAAACACTATATATATATATATATTCTTTTAATATTTATTTCTAATAAGAAGCAACCAAAGGTTGATTATGATCATGATCACCCTTTTCCTTTTGGTCCTCCATTTCTAAGAATTTTGCAAAAATTCCTACTAATGGTGCTGTATTATATGTGCAGGCCTCAGTCTGCATATAATTACTCCTTTGGTCCATAAAATTATCTTGACAATCTGGTCCTCCAACCAATGCCCCAACTAGAGCATTAGGGTTAGGCTCCTTTCGGTTATACCAATTATCATACCCTTGTGTGCACCCAATAAACCCCTTATTTTCCCTGTATGACACAATTGAGGCACCTCTGTGGTGAACCCTGGTAGGGTACTTAGATCCATAACCCACTAAATAACTCATGTTCATCGGGTTAGAGCCTAAAATATAATCAACTTGTGATTTAGCAAAACTTAAGATCTCTTCATGATCCACTAATCCGCCATGGCACACGAGCTTTTTATCCGAGCTTTGAAGAAAACCGGAGTATATAGTGAGAAGGAATGCCGCTGTGGAAACATATTGCATGTTATTCCATTGCCGGACGTGTAATAGGCCTGCCGGAGTACGGTCCACATTGCTACCATTGTTTTTGTTAAGGCATGAACATATGTAGTACTCTGCCTTTGATTTATACTGCTCTAGTATGTGATTATGCTCCTTGTGCTTTTCATCCATAAGCAACTAAAATTTTAAACGTATAAAATAAGTTAGGAAAAGATAATATTTAACAAATACAATTTCTAGAAGATAAGAAAAGTAAATATTATTAAGTAAAAGAAAATAAAAATGAATACTTTCCCTGCAAAAACAATTTATATGGTCAATTTTTACAAATAATGCTGTCTGCTTTTACAATTAAGTCAAAAGCAAATGCAAACCCACCAAAGTGAATGAAATATTTTTTTTAGCAATTTAATTTTAAAATATGAAATAAAAATGATTAAATTTTGTCATTATTTTCTAATACATGAAAATTTTGTAAAGAAATCAATTATAGATGCTAAATTTCTATATACAGAAGTATCTAAAGAGATGGTGCCTACTAGATGGCTAGATGAGATTTGTTTATCTCAATAAGTCAATATGGGCTAACAGAACACACATAATAAGGCAATATACATATGCAGTAGTAGTAAAAGAAATAAATTTGAAATCATCAAAAACTGTTGATGAGCTCAACAATGACTATCTAATATTCTAATCCATAAGGAGCCAAAAAATGATTCAAGTTGGCAGTTAGTACAGTTTAGTGAATTAGTTATGCTACTTTTTATTTTGTGCGCCAATAACACATATATATAAGGTTTAATCCCATAACTAAAACCGTCCAAAGTTTTTGTAAAACAATTTACAAACACAGCCCAGCTCTTGTGGGTCTATAGGAGTGACCAAGCTTGTGCGTTTGTGCCTCACCCAACAGACTACAGAGTCTACAACTCATAACTCATAAGGATCATAAATGAAGGAAACAGATGTGCATTTGCTGTATTCATTCAATTGGTTTAGGTAGTGGGACCATGGACTGAGAAGGATATCCCACTGAGAGGTTGTACATGTATGTTCATATATGGTGATCAGCAGTTCTAAATAACCTATTTTTCACTTTGGATTGGGCAAAATTCAGTTAGTGTTGAGTTACAGATTATGGAAGGTGGTCTTTCAAGTAGTACCGTGCCTAGTGTCCAGTGGCAACTACTTTAGTTTAGCACTCAAATTCTAAAGTTCTGCCACGCAAAACATCAGC
The DNA here is from genome assembly GCA_948099535.1 of Jatropha multifida. Classification (NCBI taxonomy): domain Eukaryota; kingdom Viridiplantae; phylum Streptophyta; class Magnoliopsida; order Malpighiales; family Euphorbiaceae; genus Jatropha; species Jatropha multifida. Next base: position 10,234 of record CANUEX010072733.1, on the reverse strand, counting down.
AGCACATGCTTTTATACTTCATGATAAACTTTTCTTTTCTTCTTTCTTTTTTATCTTTTCTGGGTAAAATTGGAAAGATTAATTCGGAGTATTTTTATTATTTCACGTCAAATTATTGAAATGAAAGTATTTTTTAAAAAATAAATAATTTTTTAAGAATTTTTAGTTTGATTGGTTTGGCCAGGCCTATAAGCCAAGTCTAGACCAGTCTAATTCAAAATAATAATAAAAAATTAATATGAAACTGTTTAATTATTTGCTAAAAAAAATACTATTAAAATTTTATTTTTTACAAAATTAAAAAAAAAAAAAAGAAAAGCAAATAAAATGGAGATGGCAGCATCTATACCTTAATTAGGGCTCACTCCATGTTATCAACTTTATTAGAAAGTGAAAGTTAATGGATAATTTAATAATTAAAGTTAAAAAATAATATGATTCTACCTTTGAATTGGGAGAAAAAAGCAAATCCCACAAAGATTTTGAGAGAGTAATACCTAAACCCCATTTTTAAATCATGATTAAAAATAAGAGAACAAACAGTAATTAACAGAAAAAAAGGGGGGGGGGGGAAAAGTTTACCCTTGAAGCCATAATTTGAAGACCAGCATACTTAACATCCCAACTAAACTCTGTTATGGCCCAACCAATCCCGCCGAAACAAACAGCTTTGTTGATGACGTACTTTAAGTAGTCCTCATTGTCGGTGGCTTTGTATAGCCACATAGCTCCCCATAACAACTCATCCATGTACCCACTCACCGACGCGTAGTAACTCTTCACTGCCTTTACACTTTGATCATATTTTCCTCTGTATTTATCTCCAAACTCAAACAACTGCAACCGTTTCAGAAAACATAAATACCCTTATTAGTACTAATTTCTAAATTATAATAATCAATTTGAGTTCCCCACTGATTAATATTTTATATCAATTCCTCGTAGCCCCACAAGATCTATTGACTCTAATTTGACTAAGACGCAAAACAGGTTATTGGACTAATGGCTTGCCCTTGGCTGATAATTAATGTGATTAATCAAATTAATTTACCTGTTGAGCATGATGAAGTAGTAGATGAGCATAATGTGGGTTTGTTTTTCTGAACACTATTGACGCGGCAGCCATTGCGGCGGCAGTTTCGCCGGCGAGATCCGACCCCGGATTATTCTCATCGATCTTGTAAGCGTGCCGCGAAGTGGTCATATCCTCCGGCCGTTGCCAGCAGTAATGGTCTGTGTCACCGTCGCCCACCTATTGAGCCACCAAAATTCTTGAATGAATAATTAGAAAAAAAAAATAAATTAATAATTTGAAAGGAAAATGTAATTTATACTGTCGTACCTCTGCCCATAGCACATTGGGGCTAGTATGAGCCTTGATGAAATAATCAGTACCCCATTTAATAGCTTCTAAAGCGTGTTCTAATTCTCCGGCGCCGGCGATCTGATCACGGAATTCTATCACACTCCATGACAGCATCGTAACGGTGAATGCCATTGGCAACCCGAACTTTACATGGTCCCCTGCGTCGTAATATCCTCCAACTAAGTCCACCTGCAAAAAAATCAAAATTCAAAAATTAAATAAGATAATATAAAAAAAAGAATTTCAAAATTTCATTGATGAACAATTCAAAAATACTAACGCCTTGTTCTAATCCATCAGTGAGGCCCGAATGGTCACGCCAAGTGACTCGCTGGTTGTACGGTAAGCGACCGGAGCGTTGAGCTTCGAAGTAAAGAAGACTCTTTGTTAGTGCATCGGCGTAATCGAAAGCGAGAGACAATGTCGTTTTACAAGAAATAGCGAAAACAACGAAGAGAAAACACCAATGCAGTTTTAACGTACTGGAAGTTGAAGATTTGGATCGGCATATCATCTTCTTTTGCTCTTCAGCCATTGTTTCCTTTCCTTTCCCTCCTAAAGAGACTGTTTAGGAGTGGAAGGAGTATGGGGAAGAAAGAGAGAAGCGTTAGTGATTTTATATTTTTGATATTTTGAAAATTGAAATGTGTCTGTTGTAAGAGATTTTCTGATTTCTCTCTCATACAAAAGCATGTGAGTGTCCCATGACCTGAGAATGTGAAATTGAAATGGTTTGGTTTGGGTTTCTGTTTCGGTAGTTTGTTTCTTCACACACAAAACATTTGCGTGATTTATGCAACCGTTTACTGCTTCAGTTATGCTTGCTATCTTTAGAAAACGGCGTGGACTGTGGATCGCGGCTGTGGGTCTTTTCGAGATGGAATAGTTTCTCTTTTTTTTTTTCCTCTCTCCTTTCTCATCTTATTATTATTATATTATATTGGTAACTTATTTACTTGTTGACCACATATTTATATTTTGAAAATTCAAATATATCAACGTTCCTTCTTCTTTTATGAATTTTCTACATTTGGCTAATAGTCTAATCTTGATTTATTAATTTTCTGGCTAATAGTTTAATTTTGACGTAAAATGTTTAATGGCCTAATTTATAAATTTAATTTTATATTTTTCATAATTATTCTTATAACTCTCTTAATTTTACGTAGACTTATCATAACCTTATGTCATTTATCAAAATAAAATATGAAAGTGTAGAGTCATAATTGAATATCATAAAATTATTTTATTTTATTAAAAAATATAACTATTACTGAAATATAAAGTCAAATTTATACATTAGACAATATTTATTAAATTAATTTCAGCGTTGTCTCAAATTCCCTGTTTTGAAAATAAAAACATTTATTTTATTTAAAATATACTTTTTAAATCCATAGATTTTGTTTTCTTGCAAAACAATAGATCGTAAAATTCCATGAATTTTACATTTACTAAAATTTATGAATTTCACACTTGCCAATTCCAATTGAGCATTTAGTTTAATTAATTAAACTAATCCATGACACCGTCAACGGTAAAAATTAAAAGATAAAATATAAAATATAAAAATAAAACGTTACGCTTAGGAAGAAATGAATTATTTTGTCAATATCACTATTATTATTTTAATATTTTCAACATCAAATTAATATATAATATCTCATTCTAATTTCGGTAATTTGTGATTAAAAAATCTATTGGCCCCTAACTAATTATATTCATAATTCAAATTTCAATGAAATCCCATTTAGAAGGTTTCAATTGACATTTTTAGATGTGAAAAAGATTATATATATATATAGCATGTGATTTATTCTTGTAGAGAAATTGATAAGAGAGTGTCGGTTATAACATGGCTTATACATAAAACGACAATAACTTAGAAGCTTCGGCAGTGTATCTAATCTTGGACAAGGAGAAGACCATAAATGCAATGGCAGGGCTTTCTAATTTTTATATTTATATTTGTACATGTTACTGTGCAGTCTCCTTAAAGTAGACTTGTGGCTGTTAGAGCATAAACAAAAATTAATTTATAATATCATCATGCAATGTGTCGAAAACCAATGTCTCAATTCATGAGATTTGGGATTTTGTTAATTATTTCCTCATTAATAAAATATTTTAGTGCCTGCGGAATGTGATTACATGTGCTGCCATTGCAAACACAATCTCAGCGAGTGGTATGTAAATAATTAATTTAAGTACATGAGCACTTTTCGCCTTTTTCTTAATTTGAATTAATTTACATCATGTATAAATGTGGAAATAGAAAAAAATAACGAAATTTTTTATATTACTTTTATTGAAAATTTGAATATTCTAAAATGGTCTTATTCTTACTCAATTCAAAAATAATATTTTATATTAATGGATATTTAGATGAGTGGTTTGACATTATACTCTTACAATCGAGATCGAGAATTTGATTCTCATTGGTCAAAATAAATACTTGATGAGAGCATTTTATCTCTTTTTATACCGATCGGTGTGGGCACACTTTAATTCTAGCTCAGTGAACTCAAGATGCTTGTAGTTTCAAAAAAAAATTAAATCTTATTATTTGATTAGATATAATTTTTAAAAATTATTTTTTAAATAAATACATATAGCTAATAAAAAACGAAAAAAAATATATTCTTCGATCTTCCTCCTTTTGCTTCTTAAAGTCATCAAATTGAAAGCAAAAAAAAAAGGTTCTTTTGCTTTTTAAAAATATTTTAATTTACTTTAATTACTTTTAGAGCACAAAATCAAAGAAGAGTAGAACTTGATCAACTAGAAAAAGAAAGCTAAACCAAAAAAACATAAAAATAAAAAAATGGATTGTCATTCAAGATTAAAAAGAAAAAAAATGGTTTCAAGATGCAAAGCAAGAAAATGGTACACCTGTTTTGTTGTCACCGCCACTTTTGCCTCCTACACCTCCACCTCCTCCTCCACCAGCGAGTCCTAGCATCAACAAATGGACATCGATAACAGCTTCACCACTACCCCCTCTTTCACCACCACCGTAGTTGCCTCCACCACCTTAGTCATTAACCTGGGACTTTTGGGATCCTTTTGTTCTACTACTTTCTTCAATACTAAAAAAATTTTGGTTACTATCAATGGAATTTTTCGTCAATAAAATATAAAAATTCATCAATAATTAGGTTTATTGGTGAAATACAGATAAAAAATATTTGTCGAAAAAATCCTTGTTGGTAAAATATTATCAACCAAAAATTTATTGGAGTCGATAATTATCAAAGTAAATTTCATCGGTAAATTTATTAATTCTGTTGGTAATTTTGTGGTAGGATATATTTATAATTTGATTGTAATTGATTTGCAAAATATATAGTCAGTATTCCATCGACAATCTTCATCAGTAAATCGTCATTAATTCGTCCGTATTTTTAAAAATATTTTAAAAATAAAAATTTAAATTATATTATTTTTTATTTTTTTTAATGTTTCATAATTAATAATCAAATCAATTAAATTAATTATGTCTTTATAATTACACCAATTAAATTTCATACATAACTAAGCTAGTTAAAGAAAATTAATTATAACTGCAAAAAAGGAAAAAAAAGATGAAAGAAAAAAAGAGAAAAAAGAAAAAATAGAAGTAGAAAAACAAAAATAGAGGAGAAGAAGAAAGTTGAAAATGAAGGAAAAAAGAAAAGAAGGTGAAGGAGAAGAAAGAAAAGAAGAATGAGAGGAACGAGTAGAACTTAAAAAAAAAAAGAGGAAAAAAGTATAAGAATGGAGGAAAAGGTGAAGAGAAGGAAAAATAAAAACATGAAAGAGGAGAAGAAAAAAAAACAAAACAAGGAGTAGAAGAAGAGTAAGGAAAAGTTAAAAAAAGAGAAGTAAACATCAAGAATAAGAAAAAGAAGAAAGAAGAAAGAAAGACATAGAAGAAGAAGAAGGAAGGAAGGAAAGAAGGAAAAAAAAGAAGTAGAAATAAAATGGTAAAAAAATGAAGGAGGAAGAAAAATATATAAATTTATATTGTAGATTCGGCTATTACTGATAGAAATTTTATCATTAATTGAAATTTTCTATCGCTAATTTATTTATTTTGTCGACTATTTATTGTGCCAAAAAATTTTTAAGTTTACCTATAAAATTTTCGTTGCTAAATTCTAAAACCCGTTGGTAAATGTGGTAATTTACCACCCAATTATACCACCTAAATTTTTTATTTTTTTTTGTTTCATTGATAATTCATCAATAAATAGCTTTGATTAACGAAAAAATATGTTTTGTCACTAATCTGTGGCTAATTGATTGGTGCTATGTCGATAAATTTTTAAAAATATGCGTGAATATATAACGTTTTGTTTACCTATGGAATTTAAAATCCGTCGGTAATTTGTCATTGATGCGTTGATAGAAATAAAAAATTAGCGCAAATATTTGACACTCTTGATTGCCAACGAAATTTAAAATTTGTCTGTAATTATTAAATTTTTTGTAGTACCGAAGAGGAATGGAAAAATGTGATAACATGACAATTAAACAAGCTTTCATTCTTTTCATATTCGTGTGGATATTCACACACCGATTTCAACATGATGAGATATATATTAAATATGAAAAAAAAATAGTGATACTTGCAGGACTCTCACAAAGTATAAGGGGTCACAGGCTCTCTCGAAAAATTAAAGGGTCCAAAAAATGCATTTATCCTTCTTTTATATGAATGACCAAATAGTTTAAAACTGTATTTCGAAGACAAATTTGTATATTTACTAAATAAAATTAATTAATTATATAACTATGATCAAATTTAAGGGACTAAATAATTATTTGTAAATAATTAACATATGTATACTTTTGTTGGATACTTGGTTATAATAGTATAAATCATTAATTTTTGATGGGCCATCTGGTAAAAAAATAACCAAAAAATAATATATAAATATATATATATATATATATATATATATATATATATATATATACACCTTTGTTGGATGGTTGCAATAGCATAGACCGAATACATGAATTGTCTCACATATTTATAAAAAAAAATTTTTCATCATCTCAATTTTCAAAATAACCTTTTAACTGTATTGACTCTTTTTATAATTTTACACTACGTAAAAAATTGAGACATGATATACACCTGTAAAAATAACCAGTTTAGTATGCTTGTCAAATTTTATGTCACATCATGGGTCGAATATTTAATTGCCCATCATATTTGCATAAAAATTTTTTTTTATCACTTCAACTTTTAGAATGACATTTTAGCCCCTAGATGCTTTTTTTTTTATAATTTATGCATTGTCTAAGCAATAGTCTTTTTTCATGTTATTATTTTATACAGTAAATTTTATGTCACATCATCGGTGAAATAAAGTCCGAATATATTCATTGTCCCCCGTACTTATACAAAAAAATCTTTTGATAATCTCAATTTTCAAAATAACTTTTTAATCCCTAAACTTTTTTTATAATTTATACACTGTATAAACAGTGGTCTTTTTTATATTATTGTGCGTATGTTGCACTTAAATAATCTATTTCTAATTAATTATGTATAAATTAAAAAAATAAATATAAAATATTAAAAATTATTTAAAAAATTGAAGTGGCCAAAATATCTTTCATGCAAGTAAAGAGACAACAGATGCATTGAGCCTCATAGTATAAATTATTAATTTTTGGTGGGCAATCGGGTGAAAAAACAGCAAAATCATGGATGATGGGAATTCGTGATTGCACCAATCGATCTATTAAGATTGGTGGCCATGTAAGTATCATATCATAATCATCGTAATCTCGAATTACTAAAAAGTAAATAATTATGTCAGATTAAAGCAAAGAGATAAGTATTTATATTACTCAGGAATAGCTGGGAAGAACTAAACACGTGTCATTTGCAAAGTACTTCAGATTCAAATATTTCATAGCTTAAAGCCCGCTTTCACACAAAATTAGTTGATTAATACTCACCGTTCTAAAAGATAAATTGTTTTGAACGATTGTTTTTCTCCAAATACAAGTCATTTTAAGTATTTTAATTAATAATAAATTATATTTTTTCAATATTATTTTTATTTATATTAAACATAATAAATAATTATTAATTTTAAGATAAAAATAATTTGATTAATCTATCATTAACTTTATTATAATTTAAGAGAATTAATTTTTTTTAATTTTTATATAAAAATTTTAAACGATTTATATTTTGAAATATAGAAAATAATTAATAGTTGTTTAGCAGGTGCTACTTATTTTACCTGTGTTTTATTAAAAGTTAAAAAAAGTAAGATTTTATATAGTCTCTCAAATTTTGAACATTAATATAAATATTATACCACTAAACACCGTAAATAGTAAAGATTAAAACAATAAATATTATATGAGAAGCTATTAGTAAATATGAGGTAAAAAAATTTGTAAATACTAAATATTATTTCAACATTGATAGACTATAAAAATGTTTATCACTGACCTAATTGTAATATTTAAGACTTCGTTATATTTTATGCACTAAAAGCATAGAATTTGGATATGATTAAGAAATCTCATCCTTAATCCTGAGAGTGTTCAGAAACACTAATCGCTAGACTTATTATTATTATCATACGATTGTTATGATTTTAAATCTAATCATCCTCCCATGGATTCAATTTTTTTAACTTGTTTTTATTTCTAGATTTATAAATATTTTTATTCAAATTTTATAAAAATAACACAAATATAAAGAAAATCGAAATGTAGTTAATGTTTTATCTATCATTAATTATTGTGTTCAATTGATTTTTCATTAAGCAATTCTACGGTTCCGCTCCTCTATTTTCGGTAGCTGGTTCCTCAGAATAAAATGCAGCACCGCCTTGTTGCCCCGTAAACTTTGAACACCGACTCACGGTGGACCTGCCCTGCGCCCCGCCGACATTCGGATGCATGTTCGTGCAATTAGGGGTACTTAGAGACCCTAAATACCAACTATTAATATATCAGATTAATTTGAAATTCAAATTGTGCACTCAAATCGTCCTTTACCTCTTCTAAAATGTTTTAAAAAACTTTTTCATGGGTTCCCTATTTGATTTCTACAACCTAAACTGATTTGATTTGTTAACGTTTTCCTTCCTTATTAAAAATATATATATCCCAAAATAAGCACTAGTTTGTATTTGCATTCAAATTTCATTTTTTTCCCGAAAAATAACTTACATTTGAAAAATATTTTTCAAAGAACTCATTTTCTATTGTTTGATTGCAATATTAAAACTTAGCTAAAAGAATATTAAAACTTTTAACTCACAAGACCATAAAAATAGTTATAATAAAAGAATTTTTATATTTTAAAAATTTATGTACAATATGAGAAAAAATGGTAAATTATGAAAGTCACCGGCCAGTGATCGTGGTGGCCGACGGTGAATGGTGACCGATGTTAGTAATTACCAGTGATTAATAAATTCAAAAATGTGCACTTATAAGATTATAATAAATTTATCAATATCTAGAAAATATTTTTCTCTCTTGAAAATGGAAAGTCATTTTCCTTAAAAGTGACTTAGTTTTTTTTTGAAAGAAAAATATTTTCTGTTGACTTATTTCTTAAACATTTCAAACAACGAAAAAATGTGAAAAGTATTTTCTTGTAATTATTTTACGGAAATAAATGGAAGCTTCTTTTACTTTCATAAAATAACTAATATTTTGAAATATTTTTCAGATGGCTCATTTGTTGTTATTTGGTTGCGATATCAAAAATTATATTAAAATATTAAATTTATAAGATTATAAAAATATTCATAATTATAGAAATTTTAATAAATTAATAAATATGTATTTATAAGGTTATAGTAAGTTTTACAATATTCAAAAAAAATTTCTTTTCTTGAAAATAAGAAGCCGTTTTTCTGAAAAATAATTTAACTTTAATTAGAAAATTCCATGGACTGATTTTCTCGAGCATCACAAATATTGAAAATTTAAAAAATATTTTCTAAACAATTTATTTTCCGGAACTAACACAGGCTAAGACATATATGAATTTTATTTTCAATTGGCAATGGTTAGTTGGTCTTTTTATTGACATAGAGAATGAGATGTCTCAATTTGAATCTTTATTTTATATAATATCTTTTGTTCTTGGAGCTTTAAATTGAATTGGTCTCGTTTAAAATGGGACGATAATAGAAAAAGTAGTCAAAGTCTGGAAAAAATGATTTCACTTAGAAAAGTATATGTTCTTAATAAAAATATTTAACATGTTTTCGTATGTGGAGGTTTGAACTTTAATACTTATTATTCGGATTTTTTATTTTGATTATTGAACTATAATGAGAAAAATATTTTTTATTGAAACGAGGGTATTTCTGACCATACACTGAAAAAAAAGGTTAAAGTCAAAATACTCTTTAAAAATCTTTATTATTATTGGTTTGATCCACAACCAATAGCCATGGACCAGATCTAGTGTCACGACCCAAAACCTTGGGTCGGACCGGCACTAGGACCTAGGTAAGCTTAAGGCACCCGAGGCCCGTAGTAAGCCTAAACTATCACAATCCATCCTTATTATCATTTGACTATCGGAATAGCAAGCCCATATTATGATATTTTTTTTTATAAGACAATCAGAGTTAATAATTCTAATCCAGCATTAATATTAAATACTAATCGCAGTTCGGGCCTATATCCATATAATAAAAATATTTCTCATACAAATATTTATTTGTCATAATATGTTCAAACTGTTCTTATCATACAGTCTCCCAAATAGTCATTTACACTCCACAATTTATTTATAATCACATGATAATTCTATTACAAACCAATATTTATTTAAGCATCCTAACTGCGGAGTAAAATAAAATGTGCGGAGTATTCTAAATATTA
>CANUEX010072623.1:0-82732 GCA_948099535.1 Jatropha multifida | reverse complement strand
GGTTCGATTTGAATCGATTTGGTCTAACCCAATGATTTCGCCTAATTCCATTTGATTTAAGGGTTTTTCGACTGAGTTAGACTATTTAAATTCGGTTTTCGATTCGGTTCGCGGCATAAAATATTATTTTTGGCCAATTCTCATTGGTAAAAATTTACAATTAAATTTTAAATAAAAATTCTTTTAAAAATAAATTAATGGGTTATTTCATATATCTTGTGTGGTTTTTATTACTTTTTATTTTAATTGAGAGAGATTTTAAAGAGATAAGAGATTTCAAAGAGAAAATGAAGAAAAAAATATTTTAGGTGAGTTTTATTTAGAAGTAACTGAGTTGGTACATTAAAAATAAATTAGTTTCATAAGTGATAAATTTAAAAAAAAAAAAGAAAACTTTTAAACAAAAATAAAAATAATAAAAAGATTTGACATTTACTATTAAAAAAGTCAGAAACAAAAAATTAATTAAATGTAAGGGACATAAAAAATTTATTCCTCAAATTAAAATTACAAATAATGATACAAATTATTAGTCAAATCTTAACTAAAAATATTCAACATATATTGCGAATTATACAATAAACAAATATTAGAATTATCGTCTTAACTTTTTCTTTTTTAAAACTCACATGTTTCTTAAAATGTGTAATATCATTCTTGACATGAGATGTGAGAAAAAACAAATGAGATGTGGGATAATAAACCAAACGAAATTTGTGTGTAGCATCATTAAAAATTTTTAAAATATCCCAAATTTTTTCACAAATCTTCCAATTTTGTGAGTATAAATTAATTTCTTCAATATTGTTAGTAATAAAAAAATATCACGATTCTTTATATGCAAAAGACTCGTTTAGTAATTCATATGTCGAATTCCAACGAGTTGGGACATGCATTACAAATGTTTTAATCTTTTTTTATTTTCCTCACAAAATTTAGCTCAATTTTTCATCACTCAGAGGTATCCTTGTAAATATGAAATAACTTTTCTAATTTAAGAAATAAAACATTCAAGAATTTTTAAACCATCTTGTACGCATAAATTTAAAGCATGACATACACCTTTAATATAAAAAAATTTTCCACCAATATTTTTTTCACAAATTGATTAAAGTTCAATAATTGATTTAATGTTGTCAGAGGCATTATCAACTGAAATTGAATTTTTTTTTCAATTTATATTTATCTAAAATAAAAATAATTATTTTATAAATATTATTTACAGTATGTTTGTCATAAAAAATACGAAATGCAATAATTTTTTTTCAAATTTTTCAATCATTATCAATCCATGTAATACCCATATAAGAATGCATTTGCCAATGATCACTCTAAATTTCACAAGAACTTGAAACACGAATTTTTATTTTAGAAAATAAAAGTTTTAACTCTTTTTTTTTATATATAAAGAAATAATAGTTTGTTTTATAATATTTTTTGGCACTTTTTTAGCATAAAGATTTAAAACTTTTTGACAATATTGATTAAAACACACTTTTTCACCGAAACTAAAAGATAAATACTCCATTGAAATCATTTTAGCTAATTATTCTTTTTGTTGTTTTTAAAAATATTGAAATAAAGAAATTTTAGAAGATGCTTACCCAAAAATTTATGTTTTAGACCGATCAACTCATATTTTTATTAGATATTTTGCCTCCCGCTTCCAAAATGATCCATAATCGCCTGATTATTTGTATTTATATGATGTATCACAATAATTGCAAATTAAATCAAATATTTTGTCGCCTTTAAATTTCTTCATGAAATGAATGACGAATATGTCGGTACTTTGTTTCGCTCTTCGAACAACTTGTGTACTTTGTTTTTCCTCTTGTTGTAAATTCTCTTTATTAAATTTGGATTTTTGAGTTGGAACTTTCAAATTTTCATTTGAATATCCCTCAAGATTATATTGATCGAGAGTTAAATCATAGATGTCGTTTGTAAGAATAGATGAATATTATATTTTTTCAACTTTTCTCTTGTCCTTAGCAAAACTTGAGTTTTCTCTACTTGTCATTATAAGAAAATAATATGTAACTTAAAAATTGAATAAAAAAATTAGAGAGAATAATTAGATATTGAAATTTGAAGAAATTAATTGATAACAATTTGGTCAAATAATTGGAGATTGGACTTTGAAAAAATTATTTTGCAATATTTTGGATAATAATTTATAAATGAAAATTGAATAGATTGTAGAGTAGAGTTGAGAGAGTAGATATAATTTTATGTGAGGGGATTGTAAATGAAAATGAGTATTTATAATAAATTCAAAAAATTATTTCTTCCATAAATACCTTTAAAACTAACCATTATATAGCCGTTTATAGTTGTTATGAGGGGTAATTTGGAGATTTTACAAAAAATGTTAAAAAAAAGTTGCTGAAACTGTCGATTCTAGCCGTTTGAAATAAAATTCAAAATCTACTTGGAATCGATGGTTCCAACCGTTGGTTCTAACTGGCTGGAAAAACCATCGATTTCTGAAAGTTCCGTCCGATTCTTGAAATCGCTCATTCACAGTTCAAAAAATAGTGAAATCAAAATCGAGCGGTAGACTACCGGTTCTGGTTCGGACTGGTTCCGAAATATGGCCAGGTCTAAGTGTAAGTCTAGGTAAAAAATATGTTTGACCGAATAGATCAAAATATTTTAAATGAGAATCAAATCAGATTGAATTGATTTAAATATATTCTTTTAAGTTCAATAAAAATCAAAATTTCTTTTTATACATGGAAGGTTTAATGTACCAAAATAACTATATAGACAATATAATAGAGATAGTTCTCTTTTTAAATAAAGTGCACTAACTTCGAATTTTCTAACTCTTTATATTTACAAAGCATTAGAATAAAGCATAACATACCTAATTAGCAAATATCAAAATCAAATCCAACCAATTTGAGGATTATTTTTTATTTATTTTTTGAATATTGTTCATCCTTTTGCCTCTCATGTCTTAGATTTTTTTTTAAATATATTGCTATTTACACAATAAGAGATAAAATTTCTATTTGACTATATCTTACCAGTTCAACAAATATTTGTATAATTAAGATGGCTTAAAAAATGGCACTTTCTTCATTATTACATTCTGGTAAGAAATAGCCCAACAAACCAATCGAAAATTGTTGGGCTTATGTGTCTAAATCAAATCACAGTTGATAAGGCCCGTGTCTGAAATGATTTTCCATAAGTTTTATTTTTTTAAGAAAAAACAATTCCTATTTCTACTGTGAAAACCTAGGTGATTATATTATTGAAAATAATATTTTCTCCCTCGAAAAAGATAGTACACTTTTTATTTTTATATAGATTAAAAAAGTAGCCATTATTAAATTAAATGACAATTTTATTTATATAATTTTCTTATTATGCCAATATTAAATAATATATAAGTAATTACTATCTCAGTTCCATAATATTTATCACATTTAAGAAAATAGCTTGTTTCAAAATACTTATCATATTTGTGATTTCAAAGAGTAATAAATATTTTTTTCTATGTTTACCCTTTATATATAATCAATAATTATCACTTCAATTTAATGATTTTCTTAAAAAATTAGTATTAAAATAAAAGTAATATAGGTAATTTATTCAATAATTTATCGTAACTTAGACAAATTTAATATTTTTTTTAAAAGACGTGAAACTCTAAATGTAATAAATATTATAGAATAGATATAATATTATATTAAAATAATAAGTAAAAATTTATGAAGATTATTGAAAATAAGATAAAATTTAATAAGAATATAACAGAGAATTTAAAGATTATTTTGAAACAAATCAAAATTGAAATATAAATTATTTTTTTAGGACGGGAAAGAGTATCGCTTGAAGTGGTAAAATTTGATAACAAATGAAGATGAATAGGTCATATTTTTTTAGAAGATATTAGATTATTCAACATCACAAATAATAATCGAATACAAATAAATAGATCTTTTTAAAAAGAAAAAAATAGATTCTTTTGGTGGTAGATGGCCAAAAATTAAGATGGAGTGAGCTTGGCCTTCATGACTACTTTTCAATACAAATAATTTATGCACCATAACTTTTTAAAATTAAATTGATTAATGAAAATGGAAAGAAAAGAAAATAAAATAAAATCGACATGTTAATTTAATGATGAAATTAAAATATAAAATAATAATAATAATAAAATTTTTTGAAAATGAAAGCAGATATTTCATGATCTTTTTATGGAAAAAGTTGTACTTAATTTTTAATTTTATTTTGTCTTTTTTACCATATAAATTATTATTTAGATTTCTCTCTCAAGAAAAGACTACAATCATACATGATTTATCTATTCCGACAGAATGTTAGATAAGGTCCACTTTTTCTTGACTTTTCCGTTTTCCATTTTTTTCGCCCCTAAAAAAACAAAAAAAAAAAAAATATATATATATATATATACAAGCTTGTCCTCATTATGCCACGTGTCTTTATTCGTAACCAATCACGTTTTATGTTTCCACGTGTGTTCCGTGCAAAAGATTTTTAAGCTCCACAAGCCACGTGTTGAAGTAATAAAGCGAGTATAGAAATGAAGATGGGTCCGCGAGTAGCAAGCATCCCGTGCGTGGTGATATACAGTTGAAGTTTGACTCTCTAGTGGCATGAAAAGGTAATTAAGAGAAGATTAAAAAGGACGAAACCGAAAAGGCAGTGAACCACTGCTAGTGCACGCACGGTGCGTAGTGCGCACTTTGGGTGATGAAGGAAGGAGAATCTTCAAAAGTATAAAAAATGCGCATCCTAATGGCGTACTGTAGCGTTTGCCATATGCTAGGGGGTTTTAATATTCTTCTGTGGGGATGTCATGTGGGCATTACTTGTGTGGTGTTTGCTTAGACATTTGTTACTTGTTATTTTTTTTTTATTTTTTCTACTTCAATTTTGTATTTCATTGTCAATTTCAAACTTAAAGTTGGCTGTAAACTATTTCAATTAAATTCATTTTTTTAAAAATACACTGGAGAGCATTAAACTCAATAAGGATCACTCGTGAGCTAATCATGCGTAGTTCACTTATTGTTCTTCTCACTTATATGAGAAGTTTTGAATTCGAGTTCTCTCGAGTATAAATATTTTTACTGATTTAATAAATCTAAAGAGGGTTACCATTATTATAGCCTGCAGTACTATTTTGGCTCACTGTATTTATCCAAAAATTAAAAAAAAATCACTAGCAACCAAAATATACCAATAATATGACAGATATTTACCCCTCTTAATCACTAAATTCGTAAAATGATGGTGGTTGAAAGAATTCGAGTTCAAAATCCATCATAATTATGCATATTTAATCAAAAGCAATCATTAGAAAATTCAAAATTTTTTTTAGATACATGGAAGATCCAATGGACCAAAATAAATATTATGGGGTATACAATAAAAGACAAGCCTCCCCTTTAAATAACATTCGCCAAATTGGTGACAACTTTTGTAGCGGAGATGACTCAAATTCGAGACTTCTCACACCTCATATCTTCTATAAAAAGTAAAAAGACCAGCCAAACCATATTTAATTGACAAATTCAAGATTTTTTTGTTCTTGTTAATATTTTATTTGTGCATATTGTTAATTAATTACTTAAATATCAATATACAACAAACATATAAAAGAAGAGTTGGTTTAAGATCCCATGCTTACCAATTGACATTTGCGAAGAAAATTCCAAATAAGATGTGAACTGATATTCTTGTTAGATAATGTAATTAATCAAAACACAAAAGTCCTTAAACCAATTTACTCGTTAATTAGATATATAAAATGCAATTAAAATCTACGGGTTGACTCAATTGGCAATGCAGGCTGAATATATAAAAAGAGCTCTCAAGTTTGAACTCTACTAAATACACTCACAAGGAGGAGCGAAAAACCTTAACTCTAATTAAACATTAAGTTGTCCATCGTGTTCGGATATCAATGGTTTATAAAAAAGAAAAAAAAAATGCAGTCAAAAAATTAAGAAGTTATTTAGGCATGATGTTACTTGAAAATATAGCAATTTTATACATTAGATCTTATGATGGTACCAAACTACGTCAACAATACCCTAAATCGTAATGAATATAACACATGGCAATTTTCAATTAGATCCCTTTTGGCAAATTGTTTACAATATTATATACTTTGATATTATAAAAATTAAAAGTCAACGAATTTTTGTATTTATATAAAAAAAAGTTACATCACATTTGCAAAAACAGGATGCAAGGGTTAAGACTTTCTTATGATCCCATGTCTCTAATATTACTATTTTTTCAATTTCAGCATTTTATTATAGCTTTAAAAAAATTAAGGAACTCTAAATGACTCCCAAGAGATACTCAGCATTAAAAAATGGAAAATTTTTAATTAAATATTTATGTATTAAATCACAGTTTTGAATTAGTTATACTTACTAATAGAGGTAAAGATGAGAAAATATTGAAAATTTTTTGTTGATTGTGCATATCCTCCAATGGGATGTGATGCAGACATTCATTTATAGAGTCTTACCCATTGTAGTTGAAAATGTGAGTGCCGAGCAAGAATCCGGTCATAAATATTGAGCGAGGATCTTGAACATTAATTATAAGATTAAATCAATTTTTGACCGAGTGTTACTCTTTCTATATCAGTTTGAGTAATGCTCGACCAATTCTTAATAATTATTTTTATCACAGATTATTTCCTATTCTTTACTATAGTTCTACTCTAATATATAATAGCAGAGCAAGTGAAGAAGATCGAGATTGTAAAAAATGCTCTAACTAAGTTTATGCATCGACAACGGTATCATTAAAGACTTTACTCTTAAAAGGTGTATAACGGTTTAAGAATATTCCTAATTATAAATAAAAAAAAATGGGAATTGATAAGAAACAATTTATGGTTTGAGTGTTATACACACAAAACAATTCCATGGATTGACTCTAAGAAATGGAAAAGAAGGTAATAGTATTCACTGGTCACTATTCAGGCAATAACGGTGCCATCCAAAAGGGCGGTTCTGTTAAACTTTCTGTCACATATACACCGAAGGCGCACGATAGCATGGCCCGCCAGCCAAATAGTAACCGGTAAAACTCACAATTTAAAGACGCGTGTCGGTTAACCAAACCTCTAACTGAATGGCTCGAGTCAATCCTTCCTGTAGGTGCACCACCTGGTTCGTACCTGGTGGGTTTCTCTTCCTCGACTATTGGAAAAAATTGAAGTAAAAAAAAGAAAAAAAAGAAAAACGTAAATATTGGAAAACAAAACGAACTTGAAATTCTCCTATTGAGTCCATACTCCCCCTCCCTCTTTCTCTCTGTCTTTCTCTTTCTAAGGAAATTTCTTAATTACTTTCTCTCTCAAAAGCTCAGTTTCTTAATATGGCATTAAAAAACCCTAAAATGGTGTCGCCGCCTTTGCCATTTCCAGAAAAGGGGACGTGACGGGCACGGCGCAATTACCTGTAAGTTTTACCTCAATGTTTTTCTGTCATGTGCGTGTCTGCATACGCTTGTGTGTTTGTAAAGAATTTGTACTCATGGTGAAAGTTTGCGTTCATAGCGTTTGATAATCGATTGATTTCTTTTGTAATTTTATTTTGATTGATGGATAAATTGTTTTGCTACTTTTGGTCGCTGAGAAGTTTGAGTTAAGGAGGAGTGGAAATGTGAATTGTTACCTGGGATTGAGTTTTTGAATTCTTAAGTGATAGGAGACATGAATTGTTGCTTTTTTTTGGTAGATTCGATTGAGTTGTTGGCTTTTGTATTTGTTTTAAATTTGTGTTTTTTCTTCATTTGATTGTCAACAAATGCTTCTATGTAGGTTGCTTTTGAATTCGAGCTGTGAGTTTTGCGAAATTTTGAAGTTACAGAGTCGGAAGGATGGCAGATGGCTAGGGCTTTTTGGAGTTTTTGTTTGGCAAGAATTAGTATGCTAGTAAAAAAATTGACTTTGGAGGTTTTTTCAGAAATTTTCAACTTGAATCGTTTTTAGCAGGTGGTGTTATCTAGATAGAGTGCACTTTTCTTTATTGCAAATGGCAGATGATGGCTTGAAGATTGGTGGGCTTTCATCTGGGTTAGCTGTAATATTAAATGGTGAGGACGGGAAGGATAATTCGTTGAAATCCCGTTTGGTTTCATGTTATGATGATATTGGTGATCAACCCGTGGAGAGAGCTCTTGAATTCATTTTTGGTCTCCCAAGCAAATCGATTGGTCCATTGACTAGTCCTGTTGGCAGCAATTTAATCTGCTCTATAATCAAGAATCAGTTCTTGAAATTTCATGCAAATTCTGATACTTTGGCTAGCAAAAGGGAGGGGATTTCTTTTTCGGACAATGGTTGTGGACCTCACAAAGTCGGGCTTGAAGAATTGAGCATTTGTGGCGACATTAGGATTGTTAAACCACCTTTGCTTCTAGAGAGTTTAGCAATGTTCAGTAGTACCAGGGCTAATGCTTGTGTTTGGAAAGGAAAATGGATGTATGAAGTTATATTAGAAACGTCTGGTGTACAACAGCTTGGATGGGCAACTCTATCTTGCCCTTTCACTGACCATAAGGGTGTAGGCGATGCAGATGATTCTTATGCATTTGATGGTAAAAGGGTTAGAAAGTGGAATAAAGAGGCTGAGCCATATGGCCAGTCATGGGTTGTTGGTGATGTCATAGGGTGTTGTATTGATCTGGATCATGATGAGATATTGTTTTACAGAAATGGTGTATCCCTTGGGGTTGCCTTTCGGGGTATTCGCAAGATGGGACCTTGTTTTGGGTATTACCCTGCAATCTCTCTTTCGCAAGGTGAGCGCTGTGAATTGAATTTTGGAGCTCGACCCTTTAAATATCCCATTCGAGGCTTCCTTCCCCTTCAGGAACCTCCCACTGCAAACCTTTTGGCTGCTCAGTTGCTTCGGTTCTTATCAAGGTTGTTGGATATGTACTCTATGGAGCAGGCTGATAGTTCTGTAGTTGGTAGATTAAGAAGGTTGAAGAGGTTTGTGTCTCTTGAAGAGCTATTTTATCCTGTTTGTCGAGGGATTTGTGAGGAATTTTTCTGTCTACTTGAGTCTGATGAAGGGAACAAAGAGTATGTTGCATGGGGTCCGCTTTTGACATTTATGATGGAGGTCTTCAGAGTGCAGCCACCGCATGACTATCTGAGTTTGGATAAATTTATTGATGTGTTTCTAGAGTTTCAAGGATCACGTCTGATGTTTGAGTACATTATCAATGCCCTTTCATGTGGCTGCAAAACAGCTTCTTTGATTTTAACTCAATGCCCATACTCAGGATCTTATTCTTGTATTTCGTTGGCATGTCACATCTTCAGGCGGACTGAACTAATGTTGCTTTGGTGGAAGTTGCCAGATTTTGAATTCTTGTTTGAAGGTTTTCTATCGCAAAAGAGTCCAAGCAAGCAGGACCTTCATTGCTTGATGCCTTCTGTTTGGTGGCCTGGTTCGTGTGAGGATGTTTCCTATGAATCTAGTATGTTGTTGACAACTACAGCCTTATCTGAAGCAGTTAGCAAGGTATGCCTTATTGATAATAGTTTTTAGCTTGCTCTTATGGTTACTTGTTAATCAAATTCTATCATAAGCTAAAGTTGACGAGCAAGTAACAGTTTCTGGAATATAGTGCTTTGCACCCCAAATTCAAAGTGATTTGTTGACTTTTAACTTCTGTAATTTTATTGTTTATCCCCTTTTCTTTGGTTATCTGACTGTTTGGCATTGGATTAATGCTTTTTTTTGTTATTTAATTATTTTCTTCTTTTTTTCCCTTTAAAAATAGTGACTATTTTGCTAACAACCATAGCACTTATCTTTTTTTGACAATATTCTAGGAACAATATTCCCTTACAATTAAAAAAATATAGCATAGATTAAATACTTTCATAATTCCCAATTTACGTAGTTTTTCAGCTAACATGTATTATATTTTTATCTCTGGTTGTACTTTGCATTATAAATTGCACATACAACTAATTCAAAATGGTACAATATTTATTACTTAAATTGGTTGCTTTTTAAACTGAAATACCAAATAATACATTTGCATAGTGACATAGTAGAAAATATTATCTTGTTTCAATATGAATGTTGTTTAACTATAAGAATGGAATTGTTATGATTTGTGTCATGAAATATTAGATTATTTATGGCATAAACCTCATATTGAAAAGTTAATTTAGAAGATGGATTTAGAAAAATAATAACTTTTAGATACTGGAGTTATATTATATCAATATAAATAATTATTGGAAATATTTTAAATTATTAGGTGGGTAGTTATTTTTAAATGCTATATGATAAGAATTGAATTGAACTTTCTTTTTGGAAAGTTGACTCTTTGCATTCTAAAAAATTTCACGCTTCATTATGTCCATAGCATTGCATTTCAATGCTGCTTGTATTTAACTAATTTTGGATTCATGGGCTTTGGGCTCTTTTATCCGTATGATGAGTCATGCCAAGTGCATTTCTTGGGGAACACAATCAATGTCTGCTCAATCTCCCCTCTTTAATTCCCAATGAACATCATGCTCTCGACCTATCATTTGTTCAGTTTGGTCAATCTGATACTTAACTCTTTTATCTTTATGTTCTCATTGATTTTGAATGATATATGGTATCTCCATTTGCTAGAGTTTGAAATTTCTCTCTACAGATTGTTTGAAAATCTTAATTTAATGCCATTTTTTAAGTTTGTAGCTTTTGATTCACTAGTATCATTCTCTTTCTTATTTCGTCATCTGCTTTGAATTATTTGATTGTGGGACTCGGCTGAGGAGGAAACTTCTGGGACCTTTATGAATAATACTTATGTTGAAAATTGAATAAACATTAACTTATGGAATTCATGGGTAAAAGTTCTTTTTTCTGTTTTGAACTAATTTTTACTTTTCTTTTCTAATTCACTTTCAGAGAGCTTCTTTTTTTCCAGTGATGCATTCGATTTGAAATGTTCAATGGGAAATTTGTTTGCTCTGGAATTTCCTTAAATTCTGTTTCTGTATTTTTTATCTGTGGTGAACTTTAATTGAATTTATTTTTTCATTGGGCACTTATTTTAGCATATTTCTGTATTGATCAAGAGCCTATTAATTCTTTATATCTTCCTTTGTAGATTGAGGAGAAGCATAGGGACCTATGTTTTCTGGTCATACAGTTTGTTCCACCTACAACACCTCCTCAGTTACCTGGTTCGGTGTTTAGAACAATTTTACAGAATCTTTTATTGAAGAATAGAGGCGCAGATCGCAATGTCCCACCTCCTGGAGTTTCAAGCAACTCTGTTCTTGTTTCGTTGTACACAGTTATACTTCATTTTCTATCTGAAGGATTTGCTATGAGGGAGATCTGTGGCTGGTTGAAGAGCTGTGAAACAAATAATCATCTTGGATTTCTTCATAGAGGTGGTGAACAGAGTTTCCCTGTAGATTTGTTTCTGAAAAATGAATCTTATCGAACTGACATTTCTAGACTTGGGGGATCATTTAGTCATCTATCAAAATCTCATCCTGTATATGATCAAGAAGTGGAAGTAATTCAGTGGGAAGAAGGTTGTATGGATGATGAAGAAACCCGAGTAACACACAATACCACACAGAAACCATGTTGTTGTTCAAGTTATGATTTAGAATTGTCAAAAATGTCAAAACATCAAATTAGATACACAGCTAAAGGTTCTCGTGTCCATTGCACGCCTATTCCAGACAGGTCTGCTCATGTAGCTGCAGAATGCAATGCAGGAAGTTTGAATGATGAGATTGCAGACAAGCCTAGTACCAGTGATCAATCTGAATCAGAGTTTGGTTATCGCCCTATGCTGGATATGAGGATTTTGCCAAGGGAGCATGATATCTCTTCAGCTATGCTGAGAGAGGAAGAACTTCTAGACATTTTGCTGTTGTTGTATCACATAGGTGTGGCACCAAATTTTAAACAGGTAAGAAAATCTTTTCGGCTGAGAATTTCTGTTAAAAGTTGCAGTTTCTGTTTTAAAAGAAAGCATGAATTTTTGCTACTTGATGTCGGACAGCAAAAAAAGGTTTATATTTGATTTGGGGCATCTTGCATGGCTGGTTATTTAGGGTAGATTTTGTTTTATCTGAAAGCTAGTATAGGAAACTGTCTAAAATAGGACTTGTAACTAAAAGTAGCTTGGTAGTGCAATGGTTGAAGGAGAACTGATTCTGGTTGCTGTTTACAGGGTAATTGAGGAACTGTGAATAGAGAACCTGTGAACAGTTCCACAGATGTTAACCTGTGAACAATAAAATAGAAGGAGCTTCTAACCTTAAGATTTTTTATGTGCCTTCCAATTGTATGACCATGTAGTGTTACTTTGTGTCTCATTAGCTGACAAACACACATATTAAAGAATATTGGTAGATATCTGAACAATTCTTTGATTGTAGGCATCATATTATATGTCTCATCAATCACAATCGATATCACTGCTGGAAGAAACTGATAAGCAGATAAGAGAAAGAGGTTGTAGTGACCAACTAAGACGTTTGAAGGAAGTTCGTAATGATTATCGGGAAGAAGTTATGGATTGTGTCAGACATTGTGCATGGTATGCTGATGAAGGATACTTTTAGAGTTATACTTAAGTTTGAATTTTTTGGTCTTTACCTGCATATGATATTGAAGTAAGGAAAAGCAAGTTTTTTGATTTGATGTGCTTCTTCATATTCTCAGTTTTGGTTGGTCATTTTGACATTCATCCCAGGTATCGCATCTCCCTTTTCTCTCGTTGGAAGCAAAGAGGAATGTATGCAACATGCATGTGGATAGTCCAACTGCTACTGGTTCTTAGCAAAGTGGATTCTTTATTCATTTATATCCCAGAATATTATCTTGAAACTCTGGTAAATAAATTTTTCCTTAAAAACCCTGGCCATGATGATAGTTGATTTATTACTGTACCTTAAACAACTTCTATAACTTTTGTTTTTGATAGGCATAAGTTGCTAATGTTGTGGCCTTGAACTTTAATGTTTATTTATTCCAATACTTTTCATATTCAGGCATAGACATCCTTTTGGTATCATTGCAGTGTTGTTTAGACTTTAGTTCTGAAGCGATTGCTGCAAATATTATTACATCTCTTGTCAATTGCTTGAATTTTTACATCAGTGAACTTTTGTATTTTCCATTTGTGTTTTATTCATTAGGAAATTGTGATGGTAGATTGAAGCTGCAAGATTGGGGTCAGTACTAGCAAGAAATTGCTAATTGTCACACATACACATGTATAACTTTTCAATATGTTGGTCATCATTCATCAACATATATTTCTTAATTCTCTTGCAATCAGTCTATGTACATGTGTGGATAATTTGTTGCTCATGCACAGGTATAGATTCTGAGTGTATGTAGCTGTTGTTATATGATAATTGATGCTCTTTTGATCCGTCTGAAGTTAAGAGTTTTCTAGACTTAAAACATATAGCAACAAATTTTAATGAAGTATTCAAGTGCTCTGCTTTTGAGTGATTTCAAGGAGTTTTTTCCTGTTTAATTTTATTAATATTAGCTTATATTTCTGATTGTTATTGAGTTCTGTTTGATGTTGTTACAGGTTGACTGTTTTCATGTTTTGCGAAAGAGTGATCCTCCATTTGTTCCTTCTTCAATATTTATTAAGCAAGGACTTGCCTCGTTTGTAAGTCTAGCCCATAAATTTTCATCGTTTTTTGTTCCATTCACTTTGTTTTCTTTGCTCCAATGCAAGTTTGTTCTATAGAAATTCAAGTTATCTTTTGTGGGATTTGCACTCAATACAACTAGGTGTTAACCAATCATGATGCATGGTTCAACTATATTAAGTCTAATCCTTAAACGATTCCTTAGATGGGGATTTTCAACCTTCGTTAGTTTGTATTCTGACACTCGCTATTGAGAGAATCAAAGAAGAAATAGAATAGCAGTATATTGCTTCTATGCAATACGAATATGATGAATGGTTCAACTATGTTGTGGTCTAACACCCTTCAATGATTCTTTGGATGGGGATTTTCAACCTTCATTAGCTTGTAACACTTTAGTGAGATAATCAGAGAAGAAATGGATTAGTAACACATATTTCTTCTACATGATGCGGAATCTTTCTAACATATATTTCTTCTACATGATATGAAATCTTTCTCCTCCATCGAATAGCGAAGGCAGTCACTCTAAGCTTTGAGTTATATCTATCATCAGATTGGGTTTTAGTTTTGAGTAATTCCTGCTATAGGTGTTCAATGCCATTTCATGGTCCTTGCAGCAGGCATGTGGTTGAAGTTTTTTGTGAAATTTTTTTGTTGCCTGCATATAATCTATTGATTTTGAATCAATTTAGAATTATGTTTGCATCAGATGTTGAGATTATCAAAAGGATTTGTAGTATTGATTAATTACTTTTTCATTAGGTCACTTTTGTGGTTACCCACTTCAATGATCCAAGGATATTGAGTGCAGATCTAAAGGATCTCCTTCTCCAATCTGTATCAGTCTTGGTACAGTACAAGGAATATTTGGCAGTTTTTGAAAGCAATGAAGCAGCCAGACAAAGAATGCCAAAAGCATTACTGTCAGCTTTTGATAACCGATCTTGGATTCCAGTCACTAACATTCTTCTGCGGTTGTGCAAAGCTTCTTGCTTTGGTTATTCCAAGCATGGAGAATCATCATCTTCTTCGTCAGTTGTTTTCCAGGTGAAACAACTCTTGTTTCCTTGATTTTGTAACTTTCTTCCCCATGAGTAATTTACAGCTATAAATTTAAACTTGTTTGGGCCTCTTAATTTATGTAGAATTTGTTGCGGGAAGCTTGTATCAATGACGAAAAATTGTTCTCTGCCTTTCTGAATCGCCTATTTAATACCCTTAGCTGGACAATGACTGAATTCTCTGTTTCTATTCGGGAGATGCAAGAAACATACCAGGTATAAGTGACATGTTTCTCTGACATAAATCTTGCTAGTGTAACAGTCAGCAAATATTTTTGAAATTTGACTGAAAAAGAAAAATTGAAAGGATTTTTCAATAACAAGCACTCTTCAATTGCAGTTATTTGTAATCCAAGTGACAAAGGCATTGTTTTTTTTTTCTTTTTTTTTTTTTTGCCCTTTTGGGAGGATACTCTGAGTAGTGGATACCTCGTAGGGTATCTTCCCTTGAATGACTAAAGGTTTTATGCTTATTTTGTTTGAAATTCCTGTTTAAAGGATAAGGGAGGTGAGAAAATTTTTTACCCTTCTTACATTTGGAAAACCAGAAAATAAACAGCAATGAAAAACAGGTGGGGATAAAGGTTAAACATGCAAATTGTATATGCTTCTACATTAATTGGTACAAGTGGATTCCTCCTCATTTTATGCATGTATATTATGTCTGCAAGCATGCATGTCTGTAAGAACTGCTACTCATTTTGTTACTCTTACGGTTTACTTTTACATATTGCCATCTATGTTTTAAAACAGTTAATAATTGTTATTGACCTGTGTAAATTTTTCTTGTGATTTCCTTTTCCTGTGTGATTAATTTAAATCTTATTTTTATTGAACATCCTTTGCAGGTAGTGGAATTTCAGCAAAGAAAATGCTGTGTAATATTTGATCTCTCATGCAACCTTGCCAAGCTCCTGGAGTTCTGTACCCATGAGATTCCCCAAGCATTCCTATCAGGAACTGATACAAACCTCCGGAGGTTAACTGAATTAGTTGTTTTTATTCTCAACCACATAACCTCAGCTGCAGATGCTGAGTTTTTTGACTTGTAAGTTTCTAAGCTAGTGATTTGAACTAATGTTTTTGTTTCTTTATTCTGTACCATCTTTGTTGTTCCAGTTTTATTTATTTGTAGATCGTGTATTAGAAATACAATAATTACTTTTTCCTATTGAGAACTTTCATCAAGGAAATCAGTCTAGATTGTACTCTGCGATTTATGGAATCCTTCATGGTTTATTTATATTATGACAATCATTTCTATGCCTCATTTTTACTTTTCTGAAAGGTCGTAATTTGTGTGGGTGTGTTTGTATGTATGTGGGAAAATTGACGTTTTCAGCTCACTTGCATTTGGCAAATATTATTCTCTTCCTTTGCATATCTACATTTTTGGAGTTTGATTCTCAGTAATTCTCAATCTATTATTTCAAAATTTATTAACTAAAGCTTCATCTATGCTATAGATTTGATTAGAAAAAGACACAGATTGAACTTCTAACCTCATTATATGGGGCTGTATCTGTGTTTTACAGGTCACTTAGGCGACATGGTCAATCATTGGAAAAAGTAAATCGAGGCATGATATTAGCACCTCTTATGGGGATCATTTTGAATTTGTTGGACGCAAGTGTGAAGACAGAATTTGTAGAGCAGAATGATGTTGTGGGTACTTTTGCAAGCATGGACTGTCCTGATACCATGCACTGTGGATTCCATTATCTGTTGGAGTATAACTGGGTTAGTTTTTCTTGGATCCAAGTCTAATCTCTTTCAATTAGATGTCCATGTAGCTATTTATGATGTAGATAACCAGCTTGTTATTCGTTCCACTTTGTGTTTGGTTATCAAAACTCAGAAGATTCACGTCATTTTGGATTATTGGTAAGAACCTTGGAGCTGAGTCAATTTCATTTCAAGCAAAAGACATGTTATTGGATGTAAATTCTTTAAAGTTATCTAGAAATGAGAATATATAGCTCGTTTATTTTTTATTCTTCAGTCTAGAAATTAAAGGGTTTGAAGGTGCATGTTGCTAATTTTATGCACTTTATTATTTTATTTTTTTTGACTTCATTTTGACTGGTAACTACTTTATATTGGACTTATTCTGGCCTATTGATGTGTCATACGCAAATAAGGATAATGTTGATCTTCTTATTTATTGTATGGAAGTTTGTGGGTCTTGAGATTTTGGGTTATTTTGGAATCAATTGGTTTCTTCCGGTACTACGGAGTGGGTGCTTGAATGGGGGCTGCGTTGCTATCTGAAGGTGCTGAAAAAGCATAGAATGCTATTTGGATTCTTATGTGTACTATGGAGAGGGTGCTTGAATGGTGGCTACACAGCCATCCATAGATGCAGAAAAAGCTTGAGAACACTCGTGCTTTGTTTTTTTGTAGTATATTAGGAGTAATAGACAAATGTTTATCAGGGTAGACTGTTGTGTAAATCAATAGAGATTTTGTTGAGAGTATCATTGCTGGGATATAGAATATTTGTTTCACTGTACCATTTTGTGATTTTGTGTCGGAAACAATAAGTACAAGTGTAGTCTCTTTTCTTTATAGCAGTTAATTAAAGGAGGCATATGCTAGGTTCTATATGAATTATGTCTCATCTTACTGACAAAAGGAAAAAGAAAAAGGTTTGAATAGGGAGGTTCTTAAGGACTGACGGATGATCTTGGTGGATAAGAATTTGATAATGCTAAGAAGGATTCATGCTTTTATCCTCTGTACACTTTGTTCAGAGTCCTTATCATCCTGTTGCTTCTGATTAAAGTGCAAATGGTGCATCTTGTGCCCTAATAGGGTATGAAGGATTATTGAAGTGCCACTTTTGTTGATTGTAAGCCAAAATGAGATGAGAAAGGAAATGACCATTTCAAGGAGATAAAGGGTTGGGCAGTTTTAAATTGAAAATTTATTGCTGTTGTTAATAATGTTATTTTTTTGAAGTGCATGTTTGCTAGGGAAAATACGCAGTTCGTTCGTATAAAAGAAAAAAAAAAGAAAGAAAGATTGCTTGCCAAAATGTTGTTGGACGCCCTTTCATTTTGTATTTTACTTTGCGGTATGAATATTTGATTTTGCTTGTTCTAGGTTGCGGTATAGATTGTAAATCAGCTGAGTTAGATTGGATTCTATGTCCGTGCACTTGTATATAGTGCTTTAACAACCTCTGAACAAGTCATTGAATCAACATTTTTTCAATTTTAGCTCCTTCCCTGCTGCAGTTATTTCATTTTTGTGGTTAGTCTATATTTACCCTCTCTTATCATTTTAGCAGGTTGGATCATTCAGAGGGGATACTTATCTTGGGACACTAGGGCAACTTGAGAATTTCTTGAGCCTTCTTCTAAGTCGAATTGAAGCACAACAAATTGAAAGGATGAGATGTGAAGGGGGAGATACAGATGCAGATGATGGCACCTGCTGTATTTGTTACACTTGTGAAGCAGATGCACAATTTGTCCCCTGTTCCCATAGGTCTTGCTATGGATGCATAAGAAGACATCTTTTAAATTGCCATAGATGTTTCTTTTGCAATGCAACAGTATTGGATGTTATTAAGGTCAATGATTAGAGAATCGGAGATTTGTGGTCTTCCCAGATTTATCTTGTGACTGCAGACTGCTACTACATGGGGCTATTGAGAGACCCTATTTTCTGGTTGCCAGAACAGTCTGTCATGGCCTTGCCCTGGTTATCGACTCGTCAGTACTTGCCGCAGAGGCTGGTGGCTTTGGAATCCTTTAGTTTGTGAACCAATGAATGAAACAGAAAAACTGAAACTGAAACTGAAACAAAAGGAAAAGAAAGAAGAAATTAGGTAAGATGACGCGATTAGGAATTATATGATTATATATATGCTTGTATATGGTTGGGAGGTTGGAAAGAAAAATTCTCACAGGTTGATTTAAGAATTTTGTAGGGGAAATTGAAGGCATTATTCTGTAAATATGAGATGTAAATGGCAATGAAAATCTCTTCGTCTAACTGTTTATTCTGGATTAAGATATCTTTCTTTTTTTAATCATTTGCGACATGGGCGGCTAATATGGACATGGATGGATAGAGAACTGTAATTATTGTAAGGACGAAGAAAAAATAGTGAGAGTTAGCAAGAAACATACTGAAATATATAATGATAAGTTTGCTTTTCTTTTTCATTTGTCTGTAACATGTTCTTATGCAATATACTTGACTTAATTAGTAATAAATTTTTATGTAATTCTATATTTTAATATTAATAATTGGACACCTGTCAAAATTGAGGACTCGGATGGAAATGTTTTGCAAACAAAAATGAACACAGCATAAAAATGAAATGAAATGGCATTGTAAACTCATTCACTCTTCTGGTGGTGGCGGAGAGTCAGGAGACTTCAATACCAAAATGTTAAGCTCACTGAAATTGCACCTTTCTAATCCCAGGTGGACTAACTACACCTTCTCTCGCGTGCCTACCTCCTGTCGATTACCGTGCGATCTCCGCCTTCCAATTCGACGGCACCATTCGCTAACCGTACTATCACACTATGATTCTTCACAATCTTCACCAGCAGAATCAGAGCCTTCAATTTCATCGGAGTACATTTCGTCCGTCGGATCTCCGCCTTTTTATAATTCTACAATTCACCTATCGCACTGGAACCTCACTCAACGCCACATCGTCATGCTCAATGTCATTGCTTGTGCGGTACTCTCTCTCTCTCTCTCTCTCTCTCTCTTTATTTGAAATTCGAAGTTTTTAATCTGAAACGTATTTTGTGGATAATTTGTGATCGTTGCCATTGTTTTTGCACTGCAGGTAGCAGTTTCAGCAACCTGGCTTTTTTTCTCTGCAATTCCTGCTATTCTCGTATGCAACTTCTTGCTCTTCCTTTTTCTACCTTCCGTTCACTATTTCGCTACGGGTGTTGTTTTTTTTATTATTTTATTATTTTCATTTTTTTTTGTGTGTCTACCATTTAAAGGCTTTCAAGAGAGCAGCAGAATCCCTTGAAAAGTTGATGGATGCTACTAGGGAAGAGCTTCCTGATACAATGGCTGCTATTGGTTTATCTGGTATGGAGATTAGTGACCTAACAATGGAGCTAAGTGATTTAGGGTCAGTGTTTACTCTCCAGACACTCCTACCCATTTATCCTTGCCATTTCGACCTTAAATTCTTATACAATTATACTTGCTATTTCAACTTTAAATTCTTAAATTAAAGGCCTAATATTATTAGTAATTGTCAAAAAAGCTAACCTCTTTGTTCTTTTGTAATTTACCTGAGTTTTTTATTTGATGTTATAATTTGAATACTTAGTTTCAATTTTATCTTAAAGTCAAAATTAAAACAACATATTCTTTTTCTAGTACGAAATATGTCACTAGTTTTTATGCTAAAATGTGGCAAAATGTTGGATGTTAGAGGTTATTGGGGACAATTCTGGGTATAGTTACAAGCAAGATGGAAAAGGGGGTGGTAAGAAGAGTAAGAGGAAAGGAGCGGAGGAGATGGGGGAGAAAGAGAAAAGAAAAATATTAGAAATTAATTTTTTATAGTGAATGGTATTATAATATTGTTTCTGTCGGTTTTGATTAAAAAAGTATAATTGAAATGGAGTTTTCAGATTAAGGTAGGAATAACATTTAAAAGCTTAAGCTTGAATTGCGGAAGTGCAAAAAAATTATTCATTTTTATCATTAGATCTTAATCAAATGATGATTTCATTTCATTTTGAACAATATGTCTTCATAGACAAGAGATAACTCAAGGTGTTAGAAGCTCCACTAGAACTGTTCGCTTAGCTGAGGAGAGGCTTCGAGGTTTGGTAAGCATGGCACCACCAGGTTATCTACATATCTTTAGCTTTTCAATCATCATTTGTCAAATGGATTTTGCACATTGAATTTTACCAAATCTTTACTTGTTTAGCTTCGTTGCAGAGGGTGACCAGCCCCAAAACTGAGACAGGAGGACCAGTGCTGGCTAGGAAAGCAAGGGGCATAAGGGAGGGCATTGTAAAAGGTCGCATGATCTTTCAATTATTTTTCACTCTCACAAAGTTTTCCAGGATGGCTTTCAACTATTTTAAAAAGCAAGCTCAGCGATAGAGTCAAGAGCATGAGCCTTCTGGTGAGAATATCAAACTTGATTTCTGTACGTGTCTATTCCTGTATCTAAATTTTGATGTTGCTGTTGAATTTCAACATTGTCGGTGTTAGACAATGAGATATTATGCACCTGCTAGTTGAAGGAGACATTGATAGGAGAGGCTTGTTGGTTTCTTCTGATTATGTTGTGTTTGCATAGAGTTTGTATTAGCTTTATTATTAAATCTAATGCATAGGACAATTTTCCTTTCTGTAAGTAACATTTCAGTATACAATAGCTTTTGTCACACTTAGAGATGATCGTGAAAGCTTTTGATGCCTAAAGTCTAACTAGATTTCTGATTTGTAGATTGATGAGTGTGGCATCAAAAAGCAAAAACTTTGGAATTAGTGTCAATTTTAGTTATGAACTCGTCTTAATTAATTTGAAGATGAAAAACAAAGACAGGTCCTGAATAACCAGAATTTGTTCATGCAGCGTGGCGTAGATATGTCAACACTGAGTTCAGTGAGCAATTAGTTAATGGTATAGTTGTATCTTAGACCTAAATTTGTGCTGAAGTCAAGGGCCGAACTAGGAAGAGCCATAGCCCCATTGTTTTTGAAAAATATAAAAGTTGCCCTAAAAATTTTGAAAAACCAAATATAGAGAAAGAAATACGTACAAGCAGAATCAAAAGAAGCACGAAAATAATCAAGGTATGTATCAAGTTTTGAAGTGAAGATGACAAGCTCAAACTTGACATTTATGTCCTTCAAATCATCAATTGCCCGTTCCACAGCATAATGGCTAAATTTGCTTTCATCTATTGCCACCATCACCTTTTTCTTCTCTTTCTTTGCTCGTTCCTTTTTTCCCCTTTGTGATTATGCCAACAGCCAATTCTAGCACCAACTTTTTATAATTAGCTAGAATTTCTGTAATACACCAAATACCTGCAGTCAGCTTCTCCCATTTGTCATAACAAACATAATCGCTATATTATTTTGATTGGACACTTCATAATGAACTGCAGCGAGAAAACCTTGACATGACTGAAAAATTTGGGATAAATAGATTCCCATTCCTATTCCACCAGTTGCTTTAATTTCGTGTTTGCCAATAATTAGATTGTCTTTTTCGTTGTATATAGGATAAATGAAAACAACTATTTTGTGTAAATAATAAATTCAATCATCTTTTATACTTTTCTTTTACTTATTTTAGCATAAGAAAAATAAGGGAAAAGATTACAGATTCAACATCTTTAGTTGATTACTAAGGACAATCATTAATTCAATATAAAAAATAACCATATAAGTAACTCTACCTAAGGCTACTAAATACAATCATTAATACTATTTTTGGTTATTAAATCATCGACTTAAGTGATTGACTGCTTCTAAGATACAAATAATTATATTATATTTATGGCCAATGTAAATAGATATTATTTGCTAAGGCTAAGGCAAGCTGCATACAAATGTATAGAACCACACCATACTTAATTCAGGTGATAAACTGGATTACAGCCCTACACTTGTTCTGGTGGTACTGAGAAGTGGGGCTTGTGTTGTGTTGATCATAATGGAACAGCTATAAGTTGGATTGATAAGTTGAGGTTTGATGAAGATATGGAAACTCTTGTGCACCAAAACTTCTTAGAGTATGATACTTGTTTCACATGACTCATCAAACTGTGTCCAACAAAAAAATATAAAAAGAAAAATGTCTCACAGTAGTATCTGACACTTTTTATACGAGTGGGCGCATTAAATACTTAATGAGTTTTTCTTATGATAAACGATTTCTATTGCATATTAATAAAATAAAAAAGGGTACAATTTAATTAAATTAGAAAATATTGAAGAACATTAATAGTAATTCTCTTTGTTGTTATGGAGTAATGTTGAGCGAAAGCTTTTCATATTATTTATTCCTGCTAGGAATGGAAAGCTCTTTGATGCTTCAGATGAACTTAAGTTACACAAGAAATGTGTTGCCGTTCTCGTGGGCATGTCTCGTTATCATTTGAATCAACTTGTCATATTTACATTGCTGTGTTCATGTACTGTAATATGGAAGAATGATGTGGATCAATATAGTCCAAAAGGGGTTAGAGTGATCCTGAGCAAGGACTTATTGGTCCTTTTATCCTATTGCTCTGGACTGAAGGAACAAAACGAGCCAGAGTGATGTGTTCTTGTGATAAAGCTTCTTTGACAGACGGATAATTTTTGAATCACGCACTGCTGTTGTAGAAATTGGTTTTCATTCTTCTTCTTCTTCTTCTTATCTATAAATAAATTTCCTTGTTCTCCTGGTTTCCTGTATGACTAGCCTACTTCCCTCCAGTCAAATGAACTTGCCGAGGGTAGAGCAAAATTATTTCTTTTTAACATAAATTTGTTTGCTTCGGCGCTGAATATATTTAGTGGAATTGCTTTGAAAACTATAATGTTGTCATTTTGAACTACAGGTGGAGTTTAATTAATCAAAATGTATCTAAAAATGGGAGATGTGGCTCCAAACAAAGCAACTATATTGTGTCCTTGAGATCCTGTCTAGATGCATCCAAGCAAATGCAGATTTTGCTGATAACATAAGAAAGACATTAAGTTGGGGTTTGGCATGAATATGTTTGATCAAAGCTGAATTTTGAGGTTTGAATTCTATTTGGAATGGGAAAATTGTTCAATAGCACAATAATTTATTATGTTCAGTTTTAAGTGTATTTTTTAACTTAATAAAGAATTTTAAAAGGTGTTGTCAAAATCTAGTAACTATCTATTTAACATTATCTCTGAGTTTGCATTTGAAGAACTGTATTTAGCAAATGATGATTTGGGAAAACTTAAAGTTGTTAACTCTCTCTAATTGTGATTTTTTCTGCACTTTTAAAAAGAATAAATGAAAAAGAAAAAACAAAATTAAAAAATGCTGTTTTAAAAATAACATCAGACAGCCAAATCTGGTGGCAATTGCACACTGACTTAGCAATTCCATGAAAAGGGAAAGAAGACATTGAAAGTATAGTGTGTTTGATTTTTATATTTTGGATGCTTTCTACATTCATTTTGCAATTGTTTTCTGTGAAACAGATTGCTAAAAAATATGGAAACTAGTACTAATCCATTTCCCTTGGAGTACTTTTTGAATAGAATATACCATGAATACGTGTGTGTGTGTATTGAGGAATAGCGGGTGAAATTAAGCCTACACCAAGCATATGAACATGTAGTTATAGAGAAATTGCAGGCAGCCTCATGCATCTAAGCACAGGAACACAATTAGTTACTTATAAGAAGCGAGAACTAACATACTTGGGTTGGTTAAAAAAACGTTAAGGAAAGAAGGAAACTGAAACTAGTTGATTTGACCACCTTGCCCACCGCTTGGAGGTGGTCTCGGGGGCACTTTGGGTGTGCTTGTGGGCTGCACTGCCTTCTCTTCCTGCATCCAACACATTAACTACCTATAAAATCCATATCCATGTAAGCCTTGAGCTCCATTTGTTTTTGAAAAATAATTTACTAAAAAGTAATTAATTTACAGTAAAATATTTTTTCATAAAAAATACTTTATATAAAACATCTTTGAAAAATAATTTTCAACATTTGATATAATATTAAAGAATTTAATTTTTCATTATATAAATGATGCATTTACATCTATTATATTATTCATAAGAAATCTGTATTAAAGATAAATTTAATAATTATATTTTCATAATATAAATACCGTAATGATGGTTAATTTACTCTAATAATGCGATTTAATTTTTTTAATTAAATTATTCAATAAAATGTATATCACGTTAAGATAATTTAACAATATATAAATATTATAATTCTTTTAATATATATATATATACACATATATATTAAATGGTACAAGCTTTAATATATTTTAAAAAATAAATTATTAAAATAATTAAATGATTATTTTAAAAATATCATGTTGAAAAAAATATCATATAAAATATTTAAATGGTATGAACCTATGATAAATTATTTTAAAAAAACTCACTTGTCACACTTTTACATTTTCAAAAAGATTGTGGGCTCATAATTGCACCTCTTGAACAGGTAAAGTATTTTTTAATGTACCAAAAAGACTAGTATTCAATTGTGAAATAAATTAGGAAAATATTTTCCATTTAATCAAGAGGTATGTCATTTTCTTTAATTACTAATTTATTTCCATTGACCAATAAATTATTATTCTTGACTTACTCTTTTTAATGTAAATTATAAAAAATATTTTTGTACAAATTATTTTACAGAAATAAACATATCTTAATATTTAATTTTGAATTCAATTTGATATCTTTAACATTAACAGAGAAATATGCGAGTGAGAGAGAGAGAGGAAGAGAAAGGGTTACTTTTACATTGGTTTTCATGGCTGTTTCTGCGGCTTGAGGAGGATGTGAAGGTGGTGGCTGTCGTTGTTGTTCAAGTGTGGTTGATGAATGATATTCATAGCCCAAGCACTTAAGAAACTTGATAAGCTTTTCAGAGTAGCAGCAAGGACAAAAAAAGAGATTGCACGTTTCTTCTTCTTCTTCTTCTCCTCTTCTTCTTGTTCTTCTTCTCTGCTCCTCTTCCTCTATATTTATGGCTGAAGTTTCCATGTCTAGTGTCTTCCTTTCTCTGTTTACGGTGGTTTTGGTTTTTCTGTCGCTAGACACCTGCCACTTCTTTTTTTTTGTAACACACAGACGGGCAGTTGGGTACTGCCTTTGGACATCTTAAATTTCTGGGACTCTCTTCTTTTATTATTTACCTCGAGAAATGAATAATTTGAATGTTCAGTGGTTGAAGCAGTCATCGCTCATTAACTGTCTTGACTCTTTACACATCGAGTCAATTTAATAATTAAATTCCGCTTAAATTGAATTAACTCAATTCAATTAGTTTTTTTTATTTAGAACATTTTTATGCTTATGAATTTCAGAAGTTTTACGTTTTAGTTTTAATTATTAACTACAGTCAAATTAAAGAAAATTGAAAACTAATTAATTGATTAAATTTAATCAAAATTTATAATTAATCGATTTTAATTAAAATAAAAATTCATCAAAATTTTAAAAATTAAAAAAGCAATTATAAATATTTTTAATTTAATATTATCTACCTAATAAAAAAGACCTAGATTTAGGTATCCATTAATTTGATTAACTTTTAATCAACATTTAACTCATATTTTTTTATTAAATAATTAACTAAACATTTATTCATCACATCGAATTAACCGAATTGAATAAATGAACGCTCATCCTTATATCCAAATATCAAAGTGTTAAATTTAACTAAAAAATATAGTGAATTTAATAGTCAATACATTTCAAATCTATTTAATTGATATTCAAGCCTGATTTAAATGGATTCGAGTCCATAAGTTGCATTCCTCACTCTTTTTAACCTCAGTTTTACTTTTTTTTTTTTCTCCTTTTCTTTTCCTGGATAAAATTGTAAATTAGCCAACAACCTCTTTGAAATTACCTATCTAATTTTTTATAAAACAATTTGAAACTTTAATTTGTATATTTTTAAATGTAAAATAACTTTATATTGTATTAAAAATTATTGTTACACTACTAAAAAATGTTATAATATTTCATTTTACATAGTGTGAAGTAAATAAATAATTTTTTATTTATTATTGTTTCAAAGTGTAAAAATACACTCCTTCCGTCCAACAAAGATAATCCATCTTTTCTTTTTTATTTATCTCAAAATATAATTTATTTTTCTCTTTTTATCATAATTAATCCTTAAACCGTATATTATATACTTATTAAATTTTATTTTATTTTCAATAATTTTTATTAATTTTTATTTATTATTCAATTATGATAATTGCTCATATGTTATTTAAGATGTCATCTTCCCAAATTATATAAATAAAATTGATATTTAATTATATTTTTTAATTTGTGTGAAAATTGAAAGTTAACTATATTTTTTGGATTAAGAGATGGAGTAATTGTTTACCGAAAGAACTCAAATGACAGGTGTAGATGTCATCAACAGCCAGTCACCAACTGTCTTAAAATCAGTGTTTTGAAAATCGGATCGGTCAGTGAACCGGTGAAGGTAGAGATTCACCGAATTGGAGGGTTTGATCGAATTCAATAGAGTTAAATCGAATTTTTATATATAATATTTTTAAATATATTTATTAAATAAAATTAAAAAAATAAGTTAACAAAAAAAATTTGAACTCAAATAAACAAATTTTCAAATTTAGATTTTACAAAAAAAAATAAAAATTAGTAAATAATTTAAAAAAATAAAATATGAATAAATTTAAAATAAAAAAATTAATTAATATAAAATATATTATTATTTTTCAATTTAATTAATATATTAGAATTTGATTTATAAATAAAAAGGCCCAAATATTAAAAAATTAGTGGCCCAAATTTTTTGGAGGTCCAAATTAAAAGAAAAAGCTCATAATTTCTGGAAAAAAATTCAGAATTGAATCGAATCGATTTTTTATCGGTCCGATTCAGCAATTTTTAGCCGATTTTGATCGGTTCAGTCTGATTTTTTAGATTTTCGATTTTCCAAAGCAATTCAGACCGGGCCACAGCCCGGTTTCCGGTCGAACCGACCAGTCCGGTCCGATTTTCAGAACTATGCTTAAAACAATGCTACAACTCATGGCCTTTGCCTCCTCCTTGTCTAGAGTATCTCGACGCACTATACAAAGTTAGACTATGTTGAAGACAAAAGGGTTAGATCCATATGAGCAAAGCCAAAAACTAATTGAGAAGTATGTCCAGACAATAAAACTTTGATTGAATTTCAAAAAAAAAAAAAAACCCAATTTAAGCTACTCTTACAATTATTTACAATTGCAATCTGTTTCTCAAATACAGTGTCCTACTACCTTTCTTTTTTCCTGTCAAAGCTTGAAGAACTGTGATCAGAGGTGGAGTCTAATCCGAAACACTTGAGAAAAGCTAATTTGGCAAGCCTAAAATAGTTGCAAGGATGGAATTCTATTATGGTGTTTGTTGAAAAGCCTTCCCTTTCTCTACTCCCTTCTGTTACTATTCTTCTACTACTTGTACTTCTTGCTATCTCTCCTTTTATACTTTGCCTTTCTCCTACCTGCAAAAATCTTGCTACGTGTTACACTTTTTTTTCAATCCAATGTCTCTGTTTTTCTATTTTTATATTTTCCATTAATTACGATAGTTTAAAATTTTTGGATGCAATTCACATGCTTATGTTTATACTTCAGTGTTTTATAGTCTATCCTTTGCCTTTGGACTGATCTGAGGACCCCACATTAATCTGCACTCTCTTGTTTCCTACCAAGATTTCCTATCACTCGTTATTTAGTGATTAGTACAATAATAATTAACAAAATGCTAAATTTATAAAAAAAAAAATTTACATTTACTCAACACTTTAACTTATAAATTATATTCATTGAATAAAGAAATGTGAAAATTATTGTTTAATGATTTGTGCAAAAGATATATACAGTATCGCACTTACAAATATTTCTTTGGCGACTAAAAGTTATGTAAAGCTATATTGAATATGTACAATATTACAAATTAAAATGTTCAATCTACTAATAATTAAAAGATTTAATAGGCCAACCAATGCTCATACAATGAACTCATTTATAAATTTGACAATGAATTTTTAATGTTTATAATAAATTCAAAATTTTTGCTTTCATTTTCTAAAACACCCTGATATGAATAATTTTAGAAAGTTAAAAAGATAAATAATTTTGTCATAAAATTTTGGGTAGTTTAATTAAAATGTCATTTGAAAATTCCATTGATTTTGATAGAATTTGATTTGATTACATCTAAATCCACAAGAAATTGAATTTCTTAGAATTTTAATTTTAATTTTTTTTCC
Organism: Jatropha multifida; assembly: GCA_948099535.1. NCBI lineage: Eukaryota > Viridiplantae > Streptophyta > Magnoliopsida > Malpighiales > Euphorbiaceae > Jatropha > Jatropha multifida. Next base: position 54,010 of record CANUEX010072623.1, on the reverse strand, counting down.
ATTTTAAACATAAAAGTTTTGATTTATAAATAAAATCTTATTCGAATTCATTTATTCCAAACAGGGTTAAAAATTAAAATAGCCACATAATTTTTCTTATAAAATTTAGGGACTAAATTTATGCATCGAAATTTAAGGAAAAGACGAGCAATGACACTTTTTTTTTAGTGTTAAGGAAAGAAGGATTCAAATTTAGTCTTATCATCAGGTTTCAAGTTTCATATGTACTTACAATTACACACTGTCTTGATTTGCCAATGACATTTGTTTTATTCTAACCGTTATGTCTCTAAAATAGAAAAATTATGAGATTTGGTGTTGAAACTCAATGTAAATCCAAATTTTTCTTTAGAAAAAAAAAAGAAGTCAACATATAATCAAGTCTCTTAGTTTAAAAGACTTGTTGAAAACATAAAAGGCGCGTACACGACTTGTCAATATAATTCAATTAAATCCAAATTTTGGTATCAATTGTAAAAAAATAAAACAAATTAGAGAAACAATGGCCAACCTAATAAATAATAATAACAAACTGGCAAATGCTATGAATACCAATAGTAACGATAAAAAATATCATTATCAAAATGACAGCAGCAGCTGCTGCTTTAATCAACAAATACCTAAAAGTATGCACTTGCTTGGGTTCTACTGATGTAATTAAATTACTAAATACTACAATAGCAGGTACAGGTTGGCATCTGATTGTCATTATCTAAAAAAAAGTTATTAATTGCTCAGGCTGTAATTATCGATATAAATTATTAATTATTGTTGAGAAAATATTAATACGAAAATGCTTTTTTTATTATTACTATTATTATTTAATTATTAATAGGTGCAATGATCCACCCGACCCAACGGCTCTCCCCAACTCTCCTACGATTATAGTAATATTTTTTCTTAATTTAATTAAAGTCTAAATTTTATAATTTGACATAATTTATCCACAGATGTATAAAGCCAAAAAAAAACTATATAAAGTAAGAATATTAGATAATATTATAAATAATTCAAAAAAAAATATTTGATATGATTATTTTATATTAAATAAAATCTTTTAATACTTTAATTTATTTACATGCTCATAATTTGACGTTTTTTCCTAATATTATTTTTTGCAATTTAAAAAAATTATTTTATTTCATTTTTCAGTAAAGAGACGCCAATATTTACTATTTATACCAAATATCATTATTAAAATGATTTGATGTATAGACCTACTCATCCATTAGAGGTACCTATTTTAGCTTCACTTTTAGAGAAATAAGACAATTGCGACAGCTGGACCGTCTTTTGTATTTGGGATTATATATACACCCTTGTAAAAAGACTTTTATCTATAATAATGAGACGGAGGAGCAATACATATATACATATATATATATATATATATATATATATATATACACACACACAGAGGTCGCTGTTTCTTTCAATGAAGCTCAAAGAAATCCATTCATGAAAATGACAGAGGAAATACCAAAACCATTCTTGCAAGCTTGGGAAACATATTCTAATTACTAAAGCATTTTAGACCCCTTTTTCTACAAGGGGAACCTCTTAGCTTCTACTTGCTCCATTAATATAAGAACTAGATCAAACAAGTGTTCTGTTTGGAATCCGATTTCCCGGTTAAAAACGCCATAAAGGATTAAACAATGCTTACACACTAATTAATGACCAACCGAACCATAAAACTTGTTAAACAATGATTAATGCCACTAATCTTCATTATGTTTAAAATCGGGCCCTCAATAATGATTATGTCATTAGACCATTCCAACCATAAAAGCGAACTCAATTTCCTTTTGAAGCAATACTAATTAGCATCAAATCACCAACGGAAAACAGTAACAAATAATAGCATCAAATCACCAACGGAAAACAGTAACAAATAATAACGGCATCATTCATAATAAAGAAATTTAATGCAATTAATTCGAACTTTAGCAGAGAGGAGAATTTTTAGAAAAAAATCAGAATTCTCCGTATATCTAAACAGATTATATTTTAGGGAATGAGAAAATGAAGTACCTGGTTAGGCTGCAGTCGATTTGTGACGGTAGTGTTGTTATTGAGCTTGAGAATTTCTTTGTTCAAGTAAGAAGTAGTAGAAGCTGTAGCTAATGAAGGAGAGGAAGAAGAAGGAGAAGAGTTGGTGTGAGAGAGATCTGAACTAAAAGCGGTGAAGGAATAAACAAGGAAAATTAGAAGAAAAAAGATAATGATTTGGATCCAAATGAGCCATGGAATTCTATAGGATTCTATTGTAAGATTATCGCCTAAATCAAACATTGAATTAGTCTATGAAGAACAGAATTGAAAAGAAATAAACTGCAGGTGAAGAAACGGTGGGTTTGAAAGAAAGAAAGAAGAGAGAGAATGTGTGGACGGTGAAGGTATTGGGTTTGGGTTGGACCGACCGAGGAAAATGAAAATGAGACATTGTTGACATTTTCTTTAGATTTCACACGCGTTTCTTGATGCGCGTGATTTGGACTGTTTTCCTTGCTGGGAAGAGAGTTTTGGGCTTTCTGAAACTGACTTGCATGTCATTTTAAAAGGTGCCTTTTGCTTTAAGATAATGCTAAAACTAAGCTTAATGATAAATAATAGTTTTGGTATAAGTCGTGCATGATACATCAACAGTGATAAAAGGAATAATGCTCTTGGAGAAAATCAATTATTTTGTTTAATTTTGTTAATTTTATTAATTAATATTTTATTTTGTTAAAACATTTGTTTAAATTTGCATATTGTACCTCATCAAATTTTTTCAGCTATCACAACTCCATTTAGCTAATTCTTTTTCTCTCCATTTATATAATAGGTTAAGTGCTATATTAATTGCAATATTTTAATTAGAAAAGTTATGAAAAAATTTAGCATAACCATAATTAAATTTATAAATTAAGTAGTATACTAATCCTAACTTTTTAATTAGGAAAGTTGTAAAAAAGAAACTTAGAAAATAACCATACTTTAAACTTAATAAGGCAAACAATGTAAGCATAAAATTTAATAATAGAAAACATAGTTAGCATATCGATATACTTACATTTTTAATTAGGAAACCCTAAATTAGTATACTAATTGTAGCTTTTTTTTAATTAAAAAGTTAATAAAGGCCAAGGGGCTTGGTTGTGTGAATCTAAAGCAGGTGATAGCTAAGGGCTATCCAACTCATTTGCCTAGAAGACCTATGAGGCCTAACCCTTCTAACCATGGTATATTTTGTTCTTGGCTATATTGCCTTTGATTCTTTATACTATACCTCTTAATTTTTCTTTCTTACTTTTGCACAAAAATGGCCCTAAAGAAAACTAAGAGCTCAAAGATGGCAAAGGTCGCCAAGGCAATGAAGAAAAAGATAGCTGCTGATAGCTCTAAAAAGGAGGTACCACCAATTGCACCATATACTTAGTGAGTTGGAATTGACTCTACCACTAAGGTTACTCCTATAGAATTGCCTCCCTTAAGCCTGACGTCCGAGCCTCCTAAGAAAAGGCAAAGGGAAGTGCCTTTGCTACCCCTACTCATACTCCTGTCCTCCATTCTATTTCTTTCAAGCGTCTAGACATCTGAGCATACTTTTTGCACAGGTATGGGGCAAACTAAAACATCCAGAATGACGGGCCTAGTTGAGAAATGGTTCATGGTTGCCTTCTTCATACTGATGCTCGATATTCTAATCAACTAAATGACATGGCAACCAAAGATTTTCATAACCAGTGTCTGTTTTAAGCTGTGAATGCCAATAGCATACAATTTGCTTGGCTAATCAAGTTAAAATCTGATTATACTAAAATGGAGGTAAAGAAAAATGAGATGGAGGGCATACTAAAAGGCGTCAAGGTCACAGTAAGGGAACAAGATGCCTAGCACAAGGCCGAGCTTGTTGCTTCGGATGCGAATATAGATAAGTCGAAAGAAGAGAATTAGGATTTGCTTAATAAGAATAAAGAGCTTGAAAGCAAGATGAAGGAGCTTGAGGGTCAAGTAAAAGAGATGGAATAGGAGTTGTAGAGGCTTCGAGAACAAAAAGAGTCCTAAGAGGAAGATCTGGCAAAGGCATGTCTGAGCCTTCGATCAAACATCTTGATCAAACTTAAGGTGAAGCAGCCTAATATGGACTAGAGTTGGGTGAATAGGGTTTATCCTGATGAGGTCAATGACGAGGAGGGAGGTGGCGAGGAGGCTGAAGGTGATGGTAACTTCATATTCGGCACTATTATTAGTTGTTAGATAGTTCAAGTGCACAACGTACTATATTTTTATTTTTCTTGGCCCTTGTAAGATTATCCCTACTGCAACCCCTAAACTCCCTAAGGCCCCATCACTGTGCAACTGCCAAGTGCTATCGTTAGGGCTTGGTAGTTTGGTGTTTGGCTCGCCCTTGTCATCTTTGCCAAAAAACTTAGCCATAAAGTCTGTGAGTACATGCACCTTCATTGCAATACAAAGAGCGTATTTATGTCAAACTCGCTTAATCTAATCGACCATTCCACCCATCTCTCAAAAGTTTGGGCTCGGTGTAAAATATTTTTCAAGGGTTGGTTAGTTCGAACAATTGTAATGTGAGATTAGAAGTAGTGTTGTAGTTGGCTCGCCGAAATTAAGATGGGTGAATACTAATTTTTCAATGTTTGGGTACCGTAGCTCAGAACCCCTGAGAACTTTGATGATGTAATAGACAAGATATTGCTCGCCTTCTTCTTCTCTAATCAATACTAATGCAACCGAGTTTTCAATAACAGCTAAGTACAAGTATAGGGGCTCGTCTTTTTTGGGTTGCTTAGAAGGGAAGCAGATGATAAGAAATATTTAATCTTTTCAAAGGAGAGTTGGCATTTCATCCCACTAAAAACCTTTCAGTTGTTTTAGAGCTTGGTAGAAAGGCATACGTCTCTTGGTCAAGCAAGAGATAAATCGTCCTAAAGTTATAATCTGACCATTCAACTATTGAACTTCATGGATGTTAGTGGGTGTCTGCATCTCTAGAATTGCTCTGATCTTCTCAAGGTTGGCCTCAATCCCCCTTTGCAACTTTAACCTTATGGCATCTTAAACTTTGCGGATGACCTATCATGCACTTAAACTTGAAAATTTTAGTAATATTACACATCTTTCCGCATTAATATCAATAATTTTTAGGGTTACGCCTTTTTTTCGTAAAATATCGATTTGATATGTAGTTAAACATAATTTTTATAATAATAATTTGTATAAATTTTTAACTTTTTAATGAGTGTTTAATTGATCTAATTTTGTAAGTTGAAGTGTTCAATAAAATAAATTTAAAAATTGAAATATAAAATAGGTAAAATTTTATAAATTGAAGTGTTTGATGGGTCAAAGTAAAAATTAAAGATGCCATAAAATTAAAGTAATAAAATTCATGAATAAATTTATGTATTTGACCAAAGTTATTGACCTGACCTCAGTGAAATCTTCAAATAATTAATATTATTTTGGCCTTAGTTAAAATTCTAAATACAACCTTAAAAGTTACTACCGAATAGAGCTTAGATTTAACTTCACCTTAGTAACCCCATTCAAAAGTTTATTTTAAAATTAATGTTTGAAATGTTAAAAGAATTTTCACTATTATAAAATTACCTTTTTAGTATATAATTGCCAATATTGAAAACTACACCATATTTACCTTTTTATATGCATATTAGAAAACATTATTTTGTATGGTGACATTGTAAAATCTAAAAAAAGAAAAAAAAAACATTTTAATTATCTAAGCATTTTTGAGTTTTCTCTAGTTGATAATTTATTTGTCATTTTATATTATTAGGTCAATGAATTTTTGAAAGTTTAAAACATTAACAATTTATAAAATGGTAAAATCGGAAATCAGTGAAAAATTTATATGAATAATATTTAAAAAATAAAAGAAAAGGCATGACTTTTTTTAAATTATTATAAAAATATTTTAATTTATACAGATATCAATCGCACTAAAAAAGGAAAAACTCAATAAAGCCTATATTTAAATGTAAAAGCAAAAAATCTGTTACGTTGATAGGATTATTGACCACAAACGAAATGGCCATTTTTTTGAAAAACAAAATCACCAATTCTCTCATTCTCTCTCTCAGGGCATTGGCAATGTCCCCTCCTTCGTTCGTCATTCTCCATTAATGGGGGAGCCAACGCCTCCAACCAATAATTTTTCACCGTCGGAAAAATCCAAAGCACCAAAACCACCGCCATTACCACCGCGACGCCAAACTATACAACTAGTGCAACCATCCGAGAAAAAGAAAAAACCTAAAGTTATTCGGGTCTTCCGTTCCGTTTTCCGATCTTTCCCCATAATAACTCCTGTGTGCAAGATTCCCGTTCTTAATGGTAGCTTATTAGAAAATCATCACCGGAGCATTTCTGGTAATCGCGTCACAGGAACTTTGTTCGGGTATCGTAAAGGTAGAGTAAGTTTATCAATACAAGAAAGTCCAAAATGTTTTCCTACTGTAGTAATTGAGTTAGCTATACAAACTCATATCTTACAAAAGGAGTTGAGTTCAGGAATGGTGAGGATTGCATTAGAATGTGAAAAGAGAACAGATAAAGAGAAAGTTAGGTTACTGGATGAGCCAGTATGGACCATGTTTTGCAATGGGAAAAAGAATGGATATGGTATGAAAAGAGAACCCGCAGAGGAAGATTTGAAAGTTATGGAGGTTCTTAGGGCAGTTTCTATGGGGGCTGGTGTTTTGCCAGGGAATTCTGAAACAGAAGGACATGATTGCGAACTTGCCTATATAAGGGCATATTTTGATAGAGTTGTGGGTTCCAAGGATTCTGAGACTTTATACATGATTAGCCCCGAAGGAAACAATGGTCCTGAACTTAGTATATTTATGGTTAGGGTTTGATTTTCTTTATTCTAATATCAGATTTGATAGATTGGCATGATATGTTTTAGGTTAAATGGAAGGGTAACTATTAGGTAGTGTCGGTTCTAAATATTTTTTTTTATTTTCTTTTTTTCTTTTTGGGCTCATTGTTCTAACTAATAACTCAGGAACAAACATTCTTAAATTCACCAAAAGGGGTCGGATTTTAATTTGTTGATTGATTATTCCTTCTCTTGTAATGATTGTTTTGTTGTTTATTACGTAAGCAATAGCCTTTTGTTTCTTTCTTTTTTATTTTTTATTTTTAATTTTTTCTGAAGCAATCTCTAATTTTTTTTTATTATGTAAACAAATATTTATACTCTTTGACATGAACAGTATATTCTTGGAAAATTATATTGTATTAGTTTCACTTTTCATCCTTCAGGATTTTTTTGGTAACAAACACAAATTTATGTTATTATTAAATTATTAATTAATACAATTACTTTCAAAAAAAATAAAATTTTATCTATGCCATTAATTGGGTAAATTATGGAATCTTTTCAAATTTTTATTTTTTAAATGTTATTTGTATCACGTGATGATAATTTTAAAATGATGTTTGCAATTCCATTCCGAATTGAAATTGAGATACTATTATTAAAACAAATGAAAATTAGAGTGAATCCATAAAAATATCAAAATATGATGAATTTCAAAATACTTTTATAAAATTAATCTTGCAAATTATTCTTTTAAAAGTAAGTGCAAATCTTTATTTTTTACTCGAAAGGGATGATGGAAAGTGTATATATATATCAGGGTAGATGTGAGAGATCTTGCAACTCCAGGATTTGTCTAAAAGCGCCTTTGATGCTAAGACAAGAGACCCAAGACCAACTCCTGGAACATTATTCTCCTTAGTAAAAGGAACTAGAGACATCTTTTTTTAAACAACTAAAAACAAGGTAAAGGCTAAGGTTAAGGTTTCTACATATTAAAAACATAAAAAATAATATTTTTAATTAAAATTTTGACTCATAATTTATTGTGTTTTTTAATAAAATATATTAAAATTTCATTAATAATTTCAAAACAATAGAGAGGGCAGATTCTCTATCCTATGACTAATGGAGTTCGCTAATTAATAAAAAAATTCTAATTGAAAAATTGACAGAATTTTCCTTATTATAACTAACACAGAAAATGTGAATCACTAGATCTAATGAAGGGACAAATTATATCATCAAGCTCCAAAAAATAAAAAATTAATATTTATTTAAAAAATTCTTCGCAAATTGCACACGAGTTCAAATAAAAAAAATAAAATATTCAGCATTTAATAGAGAGATCATAAACCGTACAAAAAGGAAAGAATCGAGCTAAGTAATATAGATAAACATACGATAGATCTATAATTTATTTGATGAAATATATAAAAATATAAGAAGATAAATAAGAATAAGAGGGAGGAGATGTTGTGGGAAGACCAGAATCAGCCATTTGCTCGTATTTACATGCATGATTCTCGTATTTTGATGATAAAAGTTTTACTAAGGATGAAGGAGAGAAGAGAAAGCACCAATTTTTTTTTTATCATAATTTTAAGTAATCGTACTTCACAAAAAATTACATACTCAGGAAAATTAGGCCTGTTATAAATAAATGATATTTAATGATGAATTGGCCCATCAATGCATTCATGTATCCTCTAATAATTACTAGCAATAGGATTGAGTACACTCTAATCTAATCCCCTATTCACAAACAATGGATTAGTACGGTACACTTTGTAATTAATAACCTATACACCTAAGCACCAAGCACATGCTGCTGCTGTCCGTGTGTCACCCTCTTCCACAAACCACCTACGTATAGCCTATAAAGACATTCACACCTTCTTCTAAAAACCAAGAGCCAGAAAAAAAAAAAAGAAACGACTTTTCAAATGGAGAAACTTGCTCAAGCTCTGAAGAAGAGATTTCTCAATTTACTGGAAGCCATCAAAGGCCACAAAAAATCATCTACAGGTACAACCTTAGTCGTTATTACTTTTTAATTGCTTTAATCCATTTTTAAAAATTTTTTCTGCTCTCGTTTGGAAATGAAGATGCAGAAAAAGGAAAAGGAGCAGCAGCTAAGTCGGAATCTGCAGAGGTTTGTAATTAATTATATATGATTATGGTATATATACATATTTCGAAATTGGTGTTGAAGTATAGATCTGTAATTGTTGATTAATTTATTTATAGAAATTTAATTTACAAGAGAGAGCAGTGAAGGTGGTAAAGGGTCCAAAACGCCCAACTCCGCCCAAGGGTCCTCCTGCTCAGACTGCTTGAGGCTGCTACTGGTTTTGTTTCTTTCCCCCTTTCTAATGCTTCTAGGTTGCTTCTTTTAACTCCACTCATTTTGTAGTGTTGTAAATATTTTGTGTTTTATAGCTGCTTTGTCTTTTTTTTTTTTTTTCCCCTCTGATGTAGACAAATTCTTCTTATTTTCAGAAAAAATCAATTGTTGTCTAATATTGTATTGTTGCGAAGCTCTTGAGTTTTGCTTGAAAATTATTTGTCCACACTGCGTTATAGACTAAATCAAACAAATGATAATAAGAATGTTTTGATTTTATTTTTTTTTTCCAGTCAATTAGAAATAGCCTTTTTTCAATAAAAAATTTTATTCTGGTTTAGTCCATGAATGAGCTACGGTAAAATTTCGCGGTTTTGCATTAGTGTTTTACTGAATTATTATTGAGCTTGTTGCTTACATTAAATACACTGATTGGGAATTTTTATTTTGTAGACATTATAATTTTGTTCATATGAATTATTAGATTATCTCTATATTTTAAAAAACACATTACAACATCCCATGTTTTGGTTCTTTTATACACTTTTGTCCTCTTGTCTAGGTTGTTTAAATTCATTTCCATTTTAGGAAATTACTTGTCTAGATACAGTAAAAATTTTTTAAAAGAATTTTTTTTTATTGGTTTGATCTATTCTAGGTAAAAATCCATGAGTAAGGCTGTGACTTATTCTAGGTAAAATTTTGCCCCAATCTTAATACAAGAGAAAAAGCAATGATCCCTTCCCCTAATAGTCTCTCTTTCAAACCTCCATAGGTCACATTCTACATCAAAATCATGATTCAAGTGTTTCAATTCAATGAAGACCTCATCACTTGATCCTTAATCTCTTTCTTTACATATTTCAATCTCTTTATTTTAAATTCGGAAACAAACAAAAAAGAGAGAGAGAGAGGATTTAGATGCGTATACGGGTTAGAGATTTATCAGAAAATGATCATTAATTTATTGAATTTTGGTTTTGTTTTTCTATTCTTTGTGATTGCTTTTTTTGTTTTCTTGTTTGTGTATTGAACTTTTATTGAAAAACCCTATTTTAAAGGATACTAAGAAACAGATCTATAGAAATAACAGAGGAGAGGGATGAAAAGAACCTAAAACTTTCAGAGAGAAACCAAAAAACTACGAGGGAGAGAAAAAAGATCCATTGAAGCTCAGTTTCAACAATAACGTCTATTCAGATTATGAGAAGAGAAGCTCAATACTCATATCTCGGTGTTTTAATCTGTAAAAATCACTAAAAACAATAATCTCTATTTTGATTGTTGTTCTGGCGAGGTAGCGTTGAAATCCAAAACCATCTTAAAAGTGTTCATCGCTAAGCAGTGACGGCGCTAGGAATTGAAGTCCGTCTAAAACCATCTTAAAAGTGTTTATGACTCTTAAAAGTGTTTATCACTAAGCGGTGACGGAGCCAGGACTTTAAACTTAAAAGCTAAAAGAAAATTTGAAGAGCTGAAGGGCCAAAATTAAAAAATTTACTATTTGAAGGGGAAAATAAAAGAATTTTATTATTTTGTGTATAATTTAAAAAAAAAATTGTTGGAGGCCCAACCCTAGACCCCTCTAGTTCCGTCGTTGTCACTAAGTGAAGATCAGGAAAGTCTATAAAAGGTGAGAAAAAGCGGGAATGTTGCAGTGTTTGGTATCCGGGAAAAATGTGAGTAATTAGTTTTTGGGAAGTTTGCAATTCCTTGTTTTGGGGCGTTAAATGAAATAAAATAGACGGAATGAAAAAAAATGGATAACGCAACCAAACTATGGGATATTATAGTATATATTATAGTATATTTTTTAAAATATAGGGATAGACCAGTAATTTACGACAAATTAACTATAAAGATAAAATTATAACTTTTTTCCTTTTATTTTTAAAATTTTATTAAAAAAATCTAAATTAATTATTTAATCTTTGGGTTTTATTTATGTTAATTACATAATGCTGTGATTTAGTTTTTTGTTAATTGCTAGAGAGATGGTGATTAGTACCTCTAATGGATGCACATGTTATCTTTCTTTTCTTTTTTTTTTTTGCTCTATGAAAATTAAATATATATTTTTTTTGGTAAAAAAATTAAATAAATTAGGATGTTAATAATCATAAAAAAATTAAATAAATTAGGATGTTAATAATCAAATCAAATAAATATAAAATAATTAATGGAGTTGGTTCGAGTGGAAAAAATTTAGATTTTTTAAGCAAAATATTTTTAGTATAAACTAAAAAAGAAAGATTGAGAAATTTGATAGATGTTTAAATGTTTTATATATCTTTTGATTATTCAGAATTAATTGTTTATTACAAATACAATTAATTACCATTAAATACAGCAGAAGAATGGATGTGTTGTACTAACAAAATTCAAAAGACAAAAACTAAGCCTGCAAGAAAGATTTATGAGTTCTTTTTAAATTTAATTAATATTTTTAATTTTGTCGATCAATTTTTTGAATTTATTTTTTTTTATTAGTTGTAGACTACATTTAGAATCTGTTAATGTTTGTTAATGTATCTATTAATATATTAATAAGATTCAATTTTTTTAGATCACATCCACGTGGACACGAATTAATTGTTTATTGCAAATACAATTAATTACCATTAAATTCAGCCGAAGAATGGATGTGCTGTACTATCAAAATTCAAAAGACAAACACTAAGCCTATAAGAAAGATTTAATCACTAAAAAAAGACTGAATTTATGAGTTCTTTTTAAATTTAATTAATATTTTTAATTTTGTCAATCAATGCATTTAATTTTTTTTTTTTTTGTCAATTGTGGCCTATGTCTAAAGTCTGTTAAAGTTCGTTAATGTATCAATTAATAGAGTTTAATTTTTTTTAGATTATATTGACATGAACATACCATGTAAGAAAGCTAACTTGAACATAAAAAACTTAATCACCAAAAAAAGTATAAATTTATGAGTTTTGTTCAAATTTGGTCATACCTTTGATCTGACAATCAATCCCCTGTATTAATTTTTCTTTATTAATTGTGGCTTTTGTCTAGAGTCTATTAATATTTGCCAATGTGTCCGTTAATTGCGTTCAGTTTTTTTTCAGATCATGTCCACGTGAACACGCCACATAATAAAGCTAACTTAATATAAAAATACATTAAACGACATCATTTTATAATTGAACTTATCTTCAGTATTTTTATTTTTTTATCATTAACTTTAAAGTAAAAGAAAGCATCAACATTTTTGTATATGACAATATATTTTAGCAGATGAGAACTCATCTGCTGAGTTTACATGTCATATAAAAATATATAACATTTATTTATCCTAAAAAATAGAAAGTAAAATATCAAAATACTGAAGATAGGGTCCAGCCGCAAAACGATATTGTTTAATGTGTTTTTATATTTAAGATAACTTTCTTATATGGTGTGTCCATGTGGATGTAATATGGAAAAAAATTAAACCCCATCAACAAACACATCAGTAAAAATTAGCAGACTCTAGACAGAAGCCACAATTGATAAAAAAAAATATCGATTATTCATTGACAAAATTAAAAGTATTAACTAAATTTGAAAAAAACTTATAAGTTCAAGTTTTTTCGGTGATTAAGCCTTTTATGTTCAAATTAATTTTCTTATGTGGCATATACATGTGAACGTGATTTGAAAAAAAATTAGATCTTATTAACGAATACATCAGTAAATATTAACAGACTCTAGACGGAGACTATAATTGATAAAAAAAAATACAGGGTATTGACCGATAAAATTAAAAGTATTGATTAAATTTGAAAAAAATTCATAAGTTTATGTTTGTTTTGGTGATTAAGCCTATAAGAAAACCAACTAAACTTGAGCTGGGTCAATTTGAGTTGATTTGATTTCAATATCAACTTTGGTTTGGTTGGATTGATTTTGTTTTGAATCAGCCTAAAATCAACTAAACCGACTGATCGCTCGGCCATATATGGCAGATGCATAGTGAAAAATTAAAATAGTGCAAAAAGTTACCATGCAACTGCGTCTACTGCAACTGAATCATAACACTCGTTGATCACAAAGATCCAATAATAACTGCCTGCCCGCCTGCCCGCCCGCCGCCTTCGCCATTATTTTTGTCTTCTTTCATCTTTAGTACATTCTTCGATGTTCCGTCTGTTTCTTGATAAAGTGACATGTCGTCGGACACAGACACCCACTCACTTATTGACACGCTATTGAATTCCATCCTTTTGAAACCGACGCCACAGAACGAAATTCTTGCCACGTAAATACTTGACCCTCACGCGTCACACCTCCTGCTGCCTCAAAAAAAAGTCAGAGACGTGGATTCATAAGCAATCACCACTATTCTCTAGTCCTGCAACCTTAAAAGTCTCAATTCTCAAGGACTACGTACGAACAAGGGATTCCCTCTTGTATCTATGGCTAGGGTGGCGCGTGCAATTCACTGTCAGCTGAATGTAGAGAAACCTGCCGTTTTGAAGAGAGATTCTGCCGTTTCAGTTCAGGTTCCAGCTCCAAAGATGAAGCAGGGTGAAACGGAAAATGCGAAGATTATGCTGCAGCCGAGGTTGTGTACGCTCAGGTCGTACGGTGAGGATCGTTTTGCGGTTGTGAAGACGAGAAAGGACAGTGGAGATGAGGTGTCGCCTTTTTTTGAGACGTTATCGGAGTATATTGAAAGCTCTAAGAAGAGTCACGATTTTGAGATCATTTCTGGTCGTCTGGCAATGGTAAATTCCTTTTCCTATTGTCATCTAAATTCTGTTTATGTGGAGATTTTTATCTATTATGTGGTGAAAGAAAATAGGACCGTTTGATTAGTCGACTTCTGTCAACCGATTCCCATAAAATGGGAGGCTGTTAGGTTATGGTTTTAGGTTGAAGATGGGTTATAAATTTGCTGTTAATCAAAGTTTATGTATATTGAAGTAATTTTGTCCTATGGAATTGTTCAATTCAATCAATTCACAAAGCATAAGCCTCCTTGTTTAGTATAAAATCTAAATCAATGGGATTGAATGATAATTCTAGATTAACAAAAGAGTTTTGTGAAATAAGACTATTTTTGGATTAATTGAGATTTATAAATTTAAATATAATATACTAGATTCACAAAAATAAATAAATAGAGTGTTGAATTGGATTTTAAATAATATGAGACTGAAAATTATTTAAAATCCATCACCCTTTTAGCCTTTTAGTCCACTGATCTACCACAATTTTGAAGTTATTTAGATTAGTGGAATGTGAAATTTATAAATTTTACATATTCATTGATTTTGAACTTCATTAAGTTCATATTTTATCTTTTGGTTTGAAATAAAAATCATGAGCTCAATGGGTGCTGAAAGACAATGGAACCGTGGAATCGAGAGATCATCGAAATCATGATTTTATCATAAAATTTCATTTTTATAACATATTAGCTTTGTTGCAGATTGTGTTTGCTGTAACTGTGGCATCAGAAGTGGTTACTGGAAACTCTGTTTTCAGAAAGATGGATTTACAGGGCATTGCTGAAGCAGCTGGCATATGCTTAGGCGCTGTAACTAGCGCAGCGATTTTCGCTTGGTTTTCCAGTGCTCGGAACAGGGTAGGTCGTATCTTCACTTCAAGTTGCAACACATTTATTGATTCGCTAATTGATGAGATTGTTGATGGCTTGTTCTATGAAAGCGAGCTCAGCGACTGGTCTGATGATATCTAAAGTACAAATCAAAAAAATTATTACTTTAAAATAAAGGATTCTGCTCTCACGTATGTAGTTGAAGGTGTCGAATGTGAGAGATAAGAGTCCAAGGTATTTGGACTTGGACTCCCATTTTGAAGAGATATATATGTATTTATATATATAACATCAACTTAATTAGACTTACAAATTAATTGTGGTTATACTGATGTCTGATGCTAATCAAATGTTACTAGCAAAGAAAATAGTTTACGAATGTTCCTATTTGTGTAATTTTCATGAATGCTCAATTCTGTAAATTTACTGATTTGTTGGCTCTGCTGCTACTATGGAGACAAGAGTATAAATCCATGCGCATATCCCATCCGAAATCAGCATGAGAACTAGCGGCACGGGCAATCGTATGGTTCGCAGACTTCCTGACAAAAGGACAAGTAAAGGATGAAAGCTCATGAAGGGGTGCTTTACAATCTATAACAATTGAACCAAAATAAGAGAGATTCAGTTTATCCGCCTTCAATGTCTGAACTAAAAGAAGATAATCTGTCCCAATGCGAATATCATAGAAACCCTTTAGCTTCAACGAACTAAGAGCTTACCTAAACAAAAGGGCCTCACCCAATTTAACATCTTGTAGTGCCGTTAAAGACATTAATTTTCCCCTAAACAACAGCCATTGGTGTGATCTCTAAGAATTATACCAAGACCAAAACGAGCATTAGAAAGAGAGACATCAACATTGCACTTTAATGTAGCATAAGGTGGCGGATTCCATTGGAAATTATTAATTTTTCTGAATATAAATATTAATTTAATAAAATTTGAGTAATAAAAATTAATATAAAATCCAAAAATGAAAATTCAATTGGAAATTATTCAATAAAAATACTTCTATAATTAAAGAAAATGACATTTTTCTTAAAAAAAAGATAATAACATTTTTAATTTTTCATTAAACTCCCCATTTCTTTGTAAAATAGAGACCATATACATTAAACTGAGAATCTTTACAAAGTAATGTACATGTCTTTCCTAATTAAAAAGATTATATTATTCGTAAAATTTATTTACGGTAAAATTAATTAATAATTTGATTGACTTTTTACCGATACGAGTGAAAATCTTTTATCATCAATGAATCAAAGATTATATAATTTATCGTATTATTTTGACATAAAAAGAAATTAATTTATAGCAAAAATTAACACTGGCTTTAATTAAGAATAAAAAAGAATGTGGGTCAATAATTGAAAATTTTCCAAATCCATCTCCCATGCAAAAAACAAATATATAAATCCTTCATTTCCTACTTTTATGCACGACACGTGACACCCCCGCTTCCATCTCCATGGATCCTGTGCCTTATTGTTTTAGCTAAAGATCAGCTCTCTCTCTTTCCATCCGTCAAATCTGTTATCATCTTCCCAACTAAACATTTCACTCTGTGATTTTAAATTCTTCAATTTCTCTTATTTCCATTACTCTACATGCCGAGTAATGGCGCTCCTCAGCTCTCCCTCACTTCTCCTTCCTTCTTCTCCTTTCTGTCGCAGGCTCTATCATTCAACTTCACCACCTTCTTCAATTTCATTTCCTCTCTTTAACTGCCAGTCGAAATCTCAGCCTTCCGTTCTAATTTCCAAAAAGGAAGCCGTGTCTTCATCTTCTGTCGTCAGTGTCGGCGAGGACTTGCCTGCCGAGTATGAACAATGGTTACCAAAACGTGATCCTGCTCATCGCAGAAGAGCGGGGATTTTGCTTCATCCGACGTCGTTTCGAGGACCATACGGTATTGGGGATCTTGGAGATGAAGCTTTTCGTTTCATTGATTGGCTTCATGACGCTGGTTGCTCTGTTTGGCAGGTTCGTTTATGATAAATTAGATTTCTTTTTTTTTTTTTTTACAAAAAATATTTAATCTTTTTCAATCCATATATAAATATAAGCCTGTGTAATTTGTTTATATTGTTATTGTTCAGGTTCTACCTCTTGTGCCTCCAGGAAGGAAGGCCAATGAAGAAGGATCGCCATACTCGGGACAGGTGACATTTCTTTCCAACAATTAAATAACTGTGCGTTTTAAGCATTCTGAGGTCAAATGTTGAAATGTATAATCACTACAAAAAAAGAGAGAAGTCCTAGGATGAGTGACATTCTAGGAGGCTTTTTTATTGACGTCCTGTGCAGAAGGGACAAATATTGACCATATCTTTAGACATAATTTCGTCTCAAATTAGAGAGACGATTTATGACTCTTAAGTTGGGACAATTATCGTCCACCGAAAATGGGATGATTATCATCCACCGAAAAAGGGACGAATTTATTAAAAATCGTCCCCTGTAGAATAGGATACACTCATATAGAGGACACTCGATGGGGACGACCTTAATTGTCCCCAAAAGTATAGGGGTCAATTTTTTTAACTTAAGGGCACGATTTTGAACGTCCCCTAAATACTTTTTTTTGTAGTGAATTCAACTTGATTGTATACTTAAAATATTTTTTATATTGCTGGTGCTTGTCTCTAACAGAATATTTGTTTTTAGGATGCGAATTGTGGTAATACACTCTTAATTTCGCTTGAGGAGCTTGTAAAGGATGGTTTGTTGATGAAGAATGAGCTTCCAAATCCAGTGTGAGTGATTCTGATATATTATTTCTTGGGCTTAATGACTTGGCGTGTACTTTGTCCTGTATTTACCTATTTTGCCACTGTTTGTCACATTGGTTTCGTTTGTGTAGAGTTTCTGACCGTGTGAACTTTTCTGCTGTTGCTGAGATAAAAGATCCCTTGGTAGCCAAGGTAAATTTAAATTCCAACTGGTCTGCATCTAGATTAAAGGGCAGCCATTGTGTATATGCTATGCAGCTACATTTTCTTGATTTTAAATTAACATTTTTAATAAATTCAAACAAGATCAATTGTATATGGAATGCCAGGATACTGTGTAAATGGTCTCTTTAATGGTATGTTTATTTACTTACTGACATTTGCTAGGTGATTGTTGTTTATGTTTAATCGAATGATTATTTTTCTACACTTGCAAAGTTACTAAGTGGACTCTTTCAGCCCTTTCTTGGTGCATTTGTTTCTTAATTTCAGAGAAAAGTGTGGAGTTGCTGTTGTGTGGTTGTCAATCTTTTTGGAACATCTCTAACATTTATATAGGAAAAAATGGTTTCAGCAAAAGGGAAGAATAGTCTTTGATGCAGAACATCTAACCAAATTGGTTTATCTAAAACAATTTAGTACCTTTTCTTTGTTTAGCGTCTTGTTTTGCATTCTTAGGCCAAGTATCTTACATCAGTCCTTTCTTAGGCTGCAGAGAGGCTTATCCTGAGTGATGGAGAGCTTAAACGTCAGCTTGAAGATTTCTGCAAAGACCCCAATGTCTTAGGTAAGATTCATGTTTTGTTACTCTTAGATAATCATTGATTCCCGCCCATGGAATCTAGTTGTTGATTAATTTTAGCTATTCTTACTAATACATGCAGCTCTAGTTTTTGATTTGATAGATCAAAGATTAATAACTTGTATAAGAAGGTAAAAAAATAAAGAAAGCAAACCCATATTGCACAATTTTGTGTTATTTGATATATACTTTTTATGGACGCTCTTGTTTTCAATGTTTATCGTACACAAGTATGATAAATTGGAAGGTACACCAATTAAGGAGGAATTATGAGCTTGAAGGAGTATTTTTGTATCTCAATGGAAGAAGAGAACTGCTTTTTGGTGTTGTATTAGAATGAAACAATAGAGCCTTTATAGGAGAGGAGAAATCTCATTCTTAGAGACGCTTCTGATATTCTTGATGCCAATTTTTCCTCTCTTTTTATTTCTCTTCCTCGTTTAGGAGTTGAGAAAAGTTTTAGAATTTAGATTTTTCAGATTCCTCATAAGTTATATGAATCTAGCTAGCAGATGGATTTGCATAGCCTTGGTGCTAACTATCTTATAAAAAAAAGGCGGTGTATTTAATTTCTTAATCATATCTATCTATTTGTCATTTGTTATATCTTGTAAGTGGCAGCTTCAAATTTAAAACTTGAAAATAAGTACAGGCTTTGTTCATGATCTTGTAGGTTGGCTTGAAGATGCAGCTTATTTTGCTGCTATTGATGATGCTTTAAATACCTTGAATTGGTATGACTGGCCAGAACCTTTAAAAAACCGCCATCTTGCTGCCTTAGAGGAGATTTACCAAAGCAAAAGGGATTTTGTAAGATCTGGATAAACCTCCCTTGAATTCCTTATAGCATCTCTTTGGTGGTACATCCTCCATATCCATATCCTCATGATTTGGTTCCACATGCACAGATAGAGATATTCATTGCCCAACAGTTCTTGTTCCAGAGGCAATGGCAGAAGGTACGCAGCTATGCACGGGCAAAAGGAATTAGTATAATGGGTGACATGCCCATATATGTCGGCTATCACAGTGCTGATGTATGGGCAAATAAGAAGCATTTTTTGTTGGTAAGCAGTTCGGTAGTTCCTTTACAGATATGTGAAATTGTTGCTTATCATGAGGCTTAATATGTTTCCTTATCTTTCTTTGCTTGCTAATTGATGATGCTGGTGATGACAATGATGCCTTTACTAATTTTAATCTTTGTCCGCAGAGTAGGAGCGGCTTTCCTCTTCTGGTTAGTGGTGTACCCCCTGATGCCTTCAGCGAAACTGGTCAACTGTGGGGCAGGTTTGTGCCAAAATATATATATAGGGTAACTCATCTGTTGTTACGATAAAATAATATTTGTGTAGATATCTCGTTACTTATCAACTGCAAATGCCCATCTTATTTAGTTACCTTAAGAATCTATTGACTCATATGGAAGTTCAAATATGACTCTGCTAGTGCAATTGGTTTTCTTTCTGAAGTTGACGAAATATCAATATAATACATCATGTCATGTTCATACATTTTCTTCCTCTCGTTTATCTGTTCATGCTATTCAGACTCCCTGATATTTCCACAACGCTATTTATTAGTTCCTTTTGTAGTCTTTTTTTAGCATCAGAAGATTTTCAGCAATTGCAGTGGGCAATAGCTGCAGCTTTGATGGGTTTTCTTTGCCACAAAAGATACTTGGTTGTTGCCCTTGGAAAACAATCACTATGTCTGAAATTGATTGTAGTCAGTTGTTGTTCACCTGGTTTAAGTTTCGGTTCCAGGTCTCACGTAAAAACGTATCTGATATTTGCATGCTCAGGGTCTATGCTTCTTGCTGTCATAATTCTATTGCTTTCTGATAATTTTCATGGCATCGAATATCAAACAATATTTTTAGCTGAATATATTGGCCAACTTACCAAAAGAAAATTTGTCTGACATGAAGCCCTCTCTATGATTGGAAAGCCATGGAGAAAGATAGATATTCATGGTGGATACGCCGGTTACGCCGAGCGCAAGATCTGTATGATGAATTTAGGATTGACCATTTTAGAGGTTTTGCTGGTTATTGGGCTGTTCCTTCTGGTGAGACAATCTTTAATTTGAGTAGATTAACTTGAAGATTGTTCAAGATGAAGTCATGCTAATAAATTGCATTACTGCGCAGATGCAAAAATTGCATTGCTCGGAAACTGGAAGGTCTGTTGTCTGCAATTCCAATTAAATTGCAATTTTTGGTTAATTTTCCTGTCATCCACTATATATTATTTTGTTGGCAGTAGGCTGGACCTGGGAAATCTCTATTTGATGCCATCTCTGGAGCTTTTGGAAATATCAGTATAATAGCAGAGGATTTGGTATGCTTCATCAGATAGGTTGCAAATTACCTTTTTTTTTTTCTCGCTTCTCTTGTTGCCTTGTGGGATAGCTATGGAAGAATGCTCTCTCCCACTGATTTTTAAAATTACTGAAACATTATGCCACAGACACGAGTTTCATTTAATTTAAACTGGTCCTGACATGATGGTTTATCCAATTTGAACAAACTGACACCTGTTTGTACTAAAACTTCTGTTTAACACCAGCCTTTGAAATTGAAGAAATAGCAGTTGTCACTTCATATCAATGAAAAGCCATTAATCTTTACATATCGTGTTTCATTATCATGATTGCATAACTTGAAGAAATATAAAGTTTGCTAAGATTTGATCATTTGATTTAAATAAATTTAACTGATTGTCATTGCTCATTCAATGAATTATGGTGGGTTATTTACACAGTTAACCATCTTGTCTGTTTTGTACAAGTTAAATTCTTTGAGAAATATGCTATATGAATGTTTGGACAACATAATTGGTTCATAATTGAATTTAATCAAGAGTATGTTGTTTGTCTATGTTAGCATACCCATCATCTATCTGATGGTTGATGTTGTTTTGTTGCTTCAGTGTTATATCAATGAACCTAAACGGTAAGTGTTGGATCCAAAATATGACAGGAATTTCAAATAATATTTTGAGGTGTTTTGGGTGGTGTTGCATTAACCTTGGTGCAAAGCTGTCGTTTCGGTTAATAAAGTCCGAATGCTTTACCCATGGGGTGCATGGCCATGATAGGCATAAAAAATAATCGATAACATGAAAAGTCTTCCTATTGGAGACTTAGAGTAAGGCAGGTTCCTAGCTCTATTCCTTAATGCAACTGTCCAATGCTGTTTGAAGGTTATTGTATTTTTTTCAGCATGAGACTTTTAACCATTGCCGTTCTTTTGAAAGGTCGACTGTAGCTTGACATGTGTGACATTATGAAGACTATGGAATAAATTTCTAGAAGGAAATATTTTGTTTAATATCCAATAGCTTGCCTTGAGTTCTGGTTGATATTCTATAATCTCTTATTTTGTGATATTTCAGGGAGTTATTACTGAGGATGTCGTGCAGCTTAGGAAATCTATTGGTGCTCCTGGAATGGCTGTCCTTCAGTTTGGTAACTATTTCTGATTTCAATGTAATTGGTATCATAGATGTCACTATGTAGTCACCTTGATGTTTGAATCGACTACTCCTGTAGTTATATTCTGTATTTTCTTGGTCCAGGTTTTGGAAGTGATGCAGATAACCCTCATTTGCCCCATAATCATGAAGCCAATCAAGTTGTATATACTGGAACTCATGATAATGACACGGTAAAGATTGCCTAACTTTGGAAATCAATCTGTTGTCATGTCTCTGCTAGCTTTAGACAGCCATTGAAACCTCTTTCCCGATTTAGGTTAATGAGTTAATTTTTAAACTGTAAATAATCTCTCCAGCAAGTGTTGCTCATAGCATTTTAAAAATTGGAATATTAGTATGTCCATCTCATTAATTTTTTACTTCAAGCACTTTTTGTGGTCGGCTAACAGTTTTTGTTATCATAATAGACTCGAGGCTGGTGGGACAATTTGAAGAAAAGGGAGAAGTCAAATGTGAGTTCTTTTGGTGCTTTGGCTCATGATATTAGTGAAACATCGCATTTGCACATATGACAAAAGGGTTTTGCTCCACTATCATAGTTCTATTTATCACAGTGACATTGTTAACTCAGGTACTGAAGTATCTTTCAATTACTGAAGAAGATGATATCCCATGGGCACTCATCCAAGCTGCTGTTGCATCAGTGGCCCAAACTGCAGTAATGCCCCTGCAAGATGTTCTTGGAATGGGAAATTCTGCTAGGATGAACATTCCAGCAACTCAGGTAAAAGGATATATTCATAGATAGATGCATGACAAATGAGAAAAGACTGTTTAAGGGCTAAGCTGGCATAATTTATCCAGTCCAGTATTTAATACGGAAAATTAAAATTTTAGCTTACGCATTGTAAATCCTACCGTGTTCTAGTTACTTCCATCTAACTTAAATTTTTCACGAGTTCTTCTAGTAAGTTCCAAAATGCCTTTTACTCCAAAATTTCTTCACGGGTCAGCCAATCTCACATCCAAATCCCCGTTAAGTTTTGTTTGGTGTTGTTGTTGAGGAAAGTAATTTATTGAAAATTTCGGTTGGAAGTCATTCAATTTTTTTTTTTTTTAATTAAGGTTTCTGATATTATACTCAAAAACTTCATTACATCAAAACTTCCTCTCCAATAGCATTTATAATGGTGTTTTTCTGGAGAAGCAGTTTCAACCTCAATATCAAACAGGCTCTTACTCTCTATCGAGCAAGTAAAACTAGGAGTCAATCCGGCAATCCCTGTGGGATTGAGGTGTAATTTGGCTCAAATGAGTGAATGGAATAGTAATTTTAAGCAATATGTCTCTCTATTATAGCAGAAATAAGAAATTTTCCGTTCTTTGAATTATCGGATGCAGTTTGGAAATTGGGGTTGGAGGATACCTTCTTCAATGAGTTTTGATCAAATGGCAAAAGAAGCAAAGAGACTGAGAGGTTTGCTTTCCATGTATGGACGGGGGTAGAGTTGCTTCTGCAGATGCAATAAAAGCTTTTAACAATTTTAAGCTGATACCTTCACATTTCTCAAGAAGTTGTAGACGAGTCATTTTTGTTGCATTTATTTTGATCCTACATGAATAAGTCTCTGGACATTTTCTTGTATGTAGAGTGTGCTTAGTTTCTTGAATTCTCCCATCATTTCGAACGAGCAAAGAATTCAATTTTTTATTTCTGTTCTCATTCTTAATTTAGCATCTCATTATTATTATTTTTTTTTAAGGGCGATGATATTTCCAGAGCAAAAATTATTAAAGCCAGAGCAAGTAATATTTTTAAGACAAAATTGCCCTCTTGTTTCCATCTCCATCTTAATCCTATCCCTGCACAAGTGAACTCGGTTCCTACTATTTTATTGCAATTTTATGAATGAAATTTGATTGTTTTCTTCAAAGAACAAAAAAATAAAAAGTTACACGTCAAGTTCCACTCAATCTAGGCTCCAATGCAGGGTAAAACATCCATTCACTTGTGCTAAAGTAGTCATTTCAAGAATACAAACCATTCAGCAACGACACAACTAATCACTTATACGACAAGGTGATTAAGAAATTTAGTAGAAACATGTTTTGATCTACTCTAGTTTAAGTACGTAGTAAAAATTTATTCTAAAGTGGCCAAAGGCACAATGTAATAATTTCCAATGAATTGTTCCGAACAATTGCTGGATTTTATTATGAATTGCTCAAACAATTGTCGTGTTTAATTAAAATACAGTTTTGCATTATATTATGCGGTATCTTTCCACTTTTAGTAACTGCAATTGTGTCTCAAGACGAAGCAACAAAATAATCATCTGAAGTCATCCCATTTTGTACACATGTTTGAATAATAGCTACAATGGTATTGGATGAATCAAAAGGAAGGTAAGAAGAAAGAAGCATATGCATTTTGGGATTTGGTAAAGGAGATTGCTGGAAATGATGATACTATTAGTAAAGTGAAACAAGAGGACGGCAATTTGCTTTCCTGTTAACAATTTTTGCTCTAAAAATATCATCATCATTTTTAATTGTGCCCTATTGCTCCCTTATATACATATAATATAATATTTTTATTTTTCTTAATAAATTGGGAAAATATTTATAGGGATATTTGTAATTTTAATTTATCATTTATTTAGCATTGGAGGAGGATTCAAGTTGTCAAAATCCCTCCGTTTCAAATACTCATCGCATTTGATACATAACTATATGCCTAAATATTTATTACATTTGTGGATTTAATAAATAATAAAATATTTTTTATTTTTGTTTTTTATATATACTCAATAGTGATTGAATGATTTTCACTTAAATAATAAATTAAGAGTAATCTAATCAATTTAATTAATAATTTATTATAATTTAAATAAATTGAATAGCTTTCATAACGGGTGTCAAATACTCAAATATGATGAGTATTTGAAAATGGATGGAGCATTTATTTGGCATTTACTAACTTGATATATGAGTTTGTTTTGATGAAATAAACGGTACTAGATGAGAACATTTTGTAATGAATGCTGCTTTATATTTGAGTATGAGAATTATTTATCATAGAATGATGTTCCACGACACCGTATCTTAAGTTAGATTAATTTCTCAAGCTTGAAATTAAACAATTATCTTTCTTAAATACTTTTAATTTCAATTAATAGTTAGTAAAACGATTAATATTACTGAACTGCCCTTCTTCTTCTCTAGCGCAGCTAGTGAAAAGCTTTGTCCAAAATAAGTGAAAGGATGAGGGACCTTAAGAAATTTTCTTAGGTGCTAAAATAAATTTCCCTTCTTCTTCTCTAGTGCCTCTAATGAAAAGCTTTGTCCAAAATAAATGAAAGAATGGAGGGACTTCTAAGAAACTTTTTAGGGGACTAAAATAAAATATTTTTGGATAGAAGGACCTAATAGTTGGTTTGAAACAAAACTTAAGAACGCCATAATAATTTTTTAAAATAAATCGACAAAATTATTAATTAGAATATGATTAATGATTTAGGGATCCAAATGCATTTTTTCCTTTTATAATTTATGGCATTGGAAATGAGCAAGAAATATTTGTGGGCTAAAAAAAAAAAGTAACACAAAGTCCAATTAGGCGCCGTAGGAAAAGGATGGCGTGTTACATAAACGACAGAAATACGATATTGCCGTTTAATCATGTTGTCAAGCGACAGCTTGCGTCAAGTATAACTCCGTCGTTTCATACGCCATACCTATCAAACAAACCGGACAAACCCGGTTTCTTCAGCTCAATTTCAATATTTCGGACGACCTAAACCTTCCGGTGGAGTGGAAGCAATAATGGAAAAAGAGAGCCGTTGCAAATTCTGGCTCCCCAGAAAGAACCGATTCTGTGCTAATGCCCGCCTTAACGATTCCACGTAAGTCTCACTCCTTGCTTGACTCTCTCTTCTCTCGTTTTATTCAATTTCTCTGATTTCCTTGTACTTGAACTCTTTAAGCTTCTGCGGTAATCACAAGCCGAGGTCCGATGGCCAGTGGATCCCCTGCCCGATTGACCCTTCACAGTAATTTCCCCTTTTATGTTTCTTCCAATTTGTCTGCTAAATACTTTTTTAGTGCTACTAATGATTATTTTGGTTTCCTAAATTTGCAATCTTTGACATGTTGCATGTACCTTTTTTTCTTTTGAATAGTTCTGTTCTTAAAGAAAATCTCGAGGGACATGTTACGAGATGCCCATTGTTGAAACAAACCCAATGTTTGTCCCTGCAACCTTTTTACCGGAAGGGCATTAATGCAGGTAAAGAAGAAGAAGAGGACATTACATCTGAAATGAAGAGGAATGCTATTTATAGCATGACTGTTTCTGAATTTTTTAAATTAATAAAGAAGATTGAGTCAGTACATGCTTTGATATGTAAGGATGTTGTTGAATCTTATAAGATGCCTGAAGCTTGTAACGTTTGGATTAGGAGAGAAATAGAAAGGTATAAAATATGAGATATTCTGTTTGATTTTATGAGAAAATGATTGGTTTCGTAATATGGATGCTTCTTTGGGCAGGACATTACCATTTCAAGAGAAACACGTCAAGCAACAAGCATCAATTCTTGGGAATTTGGAGGATTTTGGGGTGTTAAAGAGTTATTCTGAAAAGGAACAATGTGATGGGGAGGGGCTGTATCTTGACAATGCACCCCCTGCAGTAGTTGAATTTGGAGCCGGGAGAGGATACTTGACACAGATGCTGGCAGATTGTTATGGGATCCAAATGGTCTTTTTGGTTGAACGAAAATCATATAAACTTAAGGTTAGTTGGGTTTGCTTCACCGTTGCATTCTTTTTGTAAAGGACTCGTTGCTTGTAGTTTTATTCAATCAAAAATTGGTAATTTTTTTGAGTTTGTTCAACCTTGATTGATATGCTATTTGTACATTGTGTATTTGATGCTATTGTTACTTCTAGGCCGATCGATCTCTGCGACAAAAAGACAATTTGACATTAGAGCGTTTGAGAATTGATAGTAAGGTTTCTCAGTGCTGATACTGCAAAAAGTATTTGCAATTCCATCATATGAACTTTAGTTCTTTCTTGTTTTTCCCCTTTTCCCCTTTATCCTCTTTCTTTCAATTTTAACTTCAAATAAAAAAATTCAAATAGTATTTATGTATGCATTTTTCCTGGATCATTCAGCTTAATTTAGTGGATAATCTGCATAGGTCTTATTTTTCAAGTACCCGGTTACGTTATAATCCTACTTTTGCATTTGCAGTTGAGGATTTAAACTTGAATGCAGTTGAATCACTGCAGGGTCTTCCTTTTCTAGCTATAGGCAAACATCTTTGTGGGCCTGCAACTGGTAAGCAATATGATTTCGAAATAAATTTTCCCTATGTATCAGCGGGAATTAAACTCCTGTAATTGATTTAATTATTTATCACTTGTGGTAAATCGGTAAACTCAATAATTCTCCTCTTTTGAAATATCTTTCTGTAGATTTGACGCTAAGATGTTGCCTTTCCAAACAAAGTAGTGAAAATACTATGGAAAAGTGCAGCGTCAATCATTCCCTTAAGGGCCTTGCTATAGCAACATGTTGCCATCATCTTTGCCAGTGGAAGCATTATACAAGTACTTGCCACTATTTTTTTACTTGAATTTATGGAAGTTCATGGTGGGTTCAGGCTTATGCTCGTATTTATATATTCTGTTTTGAACTGATCATGCAAATTTTGCCTACATGCAGATAGAAAATTCATAGCCGACCTGGGGATCACAAAGGAAGAATTTCATGCAATTACATGGTTTACAAGCTGGGCTGTAGATGCTGATCATGGATCAGATCTTTTTATTGATTGTGAAATGCATCTACAATATATGTAATGCACAATGATGTGTTTGAGCATGCTTTTTTTATTTTTATCTTTTGCATGTTTTTTCTTCTGCATATTCACGCTTCACGTTTTGACAGGGGAGAGGAATGGTGCAGTGGGGGTGCAAATGGGATTGAAGATGTAGTGAGAAATATGAAAGCAGTTGACAGGGCTGTGTTGGGTTTTATGTGTAAACAAATCATTGACATGGGAAGGATGGTGTGGGCAAAAGAAAGAGGATTGGATGCACAGCTTGTTAAGTATGTCCCATCATGCATTTCTCCAGAAAACCATTTATTGATTGCGAAACATGCCAAGTCCTCATGATTCATGAGATACACTGGTTTTTCCTTATGTTTGAGGTCAGATATGAATACTTTTGTGCTACTCAATAACCGATCACTTATTGGAAGGATGGTTTAACATATGAACATCATCTAGTGGCTAATTGCAATTTTTGTTGCATCAGGATTCTTGGTTATAAAGAACAGACCGCTTTTTTCCTTCATGTTATCTCCAGAGTGAATGCAAACAGAAATGCTGTGCCTGTCTTTGTTCTGTGCATCAATTGCTTGGTAGAATAGAATCACAGAGTTTTTATGTTCTTGCTATTTCAATATCCAGAGTATTCGACTAGTTTGGTATACCTACTGCTTATTTGGATACCGCTTTTCCTTGTAATAGTTCTCAATTTTTGCAGGATCACCTGGGCTGGGTGTAGAATTTTAGTGTCATCTTATTTCACTGTCCAAGTACGATACTTGGAAAATTATTTGTTATTCTCAGAAGGCAGAAACTGAATTCAATTTATTTGACCTTGGAGGCAAAAGAAACTAATTTGTGATGAATTGTAGCCATCATAGGTTTACAGAGTAATAATTATTTTCAAAAAGTCTGTTTTTTCATCAATGGAGGAAAATCAAAATGAATGTTTTCTATCTGTTTGGAAGTTTCAGGGATGGTTATAAAAAATGAAGTAGTTTTGTGGCCATAAATCAACAAACCAGAAAGTGAATAATCGCTATCTTCAATTTCCTTGTATGAACCTTCATAGATTGCTTACTCGAACAACACATTCAATTGGGATTTTGATGTTGGAGAGCGGTTGTTTATCGTGAGAAATAATTGTCTCGTCTTCGAATTTGATGGGATGAAGCACAGTTTCTTTTCTGTCTCTTGTGATTTTGCAATTTGGGTGTTTGAGGAAAACATTTCATGAAAAAGGTTTTTCTTATTTTTTTTTATTTTAAAATTTATTAAGTGTAAGTCAAAAAAACTTTTGGAGTATGAAAAAAAAAAAAAAAGGAAAACAGACAATAGATTGAGAGAGACATGATTAAATTTTGGTTCAGTAAATGATTGCGAATTTCACGTGGTTGTGCTTTTCTGACATTTCGTCATCTCATCTGTATTCTGTACAATTACAAACAACCTTTTCATTACTTCTCTGCTGTTACCTACCAACGCTAGCTATGGGCCTTTTATAATCCTACTTTTCCTTTTCTAATAACTAAGAATTCAACTCCAAGTACACATCAGTTAGTGTCTAGTTCAGACCTAACCAGGTTATTTCCTTCCACTAAATTACTATTTTAACCTTTAAGATTTTATAATTTTATCTTTTTCATCTAATAAATTGGAAGTGAATAATATTTAAAATTTGCTATTTTTATCTTTATTTAACATGTTTTTTATCCATGAATATAATAGTCAAATTTCTACATCATCATTAATTAAATATTTTTTTGAAAGTATCCTTAATTTTTTTAAAATTAAATTTTGATATTATAAATAAAATTAAAATATCGACATTTAATTTTTTAATAAATTAAACTCAATTTAATCAAATATTTGATTATATTTTAATTATAATTGCAAATTTCGTGATTGGTGAATCAGGGTTACGCTATTTTAGGGATTTTGAAAGGCCAAAATTAGAAGGAAATAACATTTTTTTTGTCTAATAGAGAGTATTTGTGTTTTTTTTTTAAAAAAACACTAACAATTGGCATTAAAAATTAAGGACATTTTAGCTATTTCTTAAAAATAGAGGTCGAATAAATAATTTACATCTAAAGCTGCAAAGGAGATAAGCTATTCATGAACTTCTAGCAAATCGATTTGTGAAATTCACGAGCTAAATCGATAAGTTAAAATTAATTTTTATTTTATTTTTGTCAAGTTTGGAATATCACAATTTTAAAAAAAATTATTAAATTTTTTTAAATTATAATAAATTATTAGATAAATTGATTATAATATTTTTTATTTAATATTAACTTTTTTAAAAATTATTAAATTGAAGTAATAATTATTAGTTATATATAAATGGTAAATATGAAAAAAAAACATTTATTACTCATTGAAATTATAAATGTGATAAATATTTTAGAATAATATGAAATAGAGACGGTAAATATATATTAAAACATCATTTTGGTTTAATATTAATTAAATCTATACTGTTTTGTTTTTGATAAATTTAATGTAATAAATATGAGAGACTAAAATGTATTTGCTCTCTCAAAATACATTTATAGTTGAAATTTAGGCCATGTTTGTTTTCAGAAATAAATTGTTCTTCTAAAATATATTTCAATAATTTATTTTCTATTATTCAATCGTAATATTTAGAATTGCGGTGATTGGCGATAAATAATTCCGATCAATGATTGATAAATATAGATTATCTTATTAAAATTATAAAAAATTCGTTAATTTATGCAAAGAAAAATGCACTAATGTCACTAAAATATCTTTTTTAAAAAAAAAAGATAACACACATGACAAATAGCCTGCATTCAAAAACATCATAAACACTAGATTAAGCTCGTAATTACACATACTTAAGTAGTAATTAATTATAAAATCTCAAATAAAAATAACGATACCCAGATAAAACAAAAGACTCCTTGCACAACACCTACAACAAAACTGGAGCCATCCTTCATCATCAACCATGAACAAGAACAACCCTACGCATATATATTATATATTAGCTAAACTAATCTCATATTGTTATCATATATAACAGTATGTATAGTAGCTAATTAAGCTCACCTATATAATAATATTATAATATTAAATAGGAATACTGCATAAACCTACACAACTTCTCTTTCTTTCAAGTTTAAGCCTAATTATTCCTTTGCAGAGCCATAGCTGACAGAGGAAACTTCATTTCGCAAGAAAGCTTCAGCACTTCACTCAGGTCAACTGGGTTAGCCACATCTTCGATCCACTTGAACTGGTGCACCAACTTAGCCACCCATAGAGTCACAGTGACTAGCCCTAGATTCTTTCCAGGGCAAACCCTACGCCCAGCCCCGAACGGTGCGAGCCTAAGATCGCCACCTCGGATGTCCACGTCAGCGCCCAAGAATCTCTCTGGCTTGAACTCCAGTGGGTCCACCCATACCTTAGGGTCGTGTGTGATGGCCCACATGTTGACCATTGCAGTTGTGTTGCATGGGACGAGCATTCCATTGCTGAGTTCGACGTCTGACGTGGACAACCTGGCCCACGATAGCAGTGGGCCAGGTGGGTGTACTCTCAGTGCTTCTTTCACTACAGCTTGCAAATATGGTAAACTTGCCACGTGAGCGTCTGTCAAGCTCCTGTCTTTTGCGGCTCCATCTAGCTCTTTGCGAAGCTTTTCTTGGATTTCTGGGTGTAAGACCAACTCGGCCATTGCCCACTCAGTTAAAAGAGCTATTGTGTCAGTTCCTCTAAATATCATTTCCTGCAAAATACAAAACCAACCGAGTCAACCCAGCGTCCAATCCAAACAAATAAAACAAGAAACGGAGCAGCTTTTTGCTTGTTTTTTTTTTCTCCGAAAATTTTATAATTATAAAATATTTCCATTATTAAATTTAAGAAACATAAACGATGTTTTATCTATAAGACGTGAGATCTTTAAACAGTAATATTCGCATGTTTTCTAAATTTTATTTTTTAAATTAAAAAAATGCTAAAGAAAACAGATTACACGTACCCACAAGACAGCAACCATGTCATCCTCATGAAGCTTCTCCTCGCCATCCAAAGAAAGCAAAACATCAACAAAATCGCCACTATCAGACTCAATTCTTGACTCACCGAGCCGGTGCTCCTCTATAATGCGCCGAACGAATTTCCTAACTCGCGGAACGAGTTTCAGGCAACGTTCATTAATGCGAAACGGGTCATAAAAGTAACTCAGCCATTGTAAATAATCACACCAGTTAAAAGCACCCAATAACTCGAACCCTTCTCTAACCATATCTGTAAGCTCCTCAAGCTCCTTGCTATCGTGCGCAGGGTCGTATCTTTTACCAAACACACTTCCCATAATGTTATTTAAGGAAGCAAACTGAAGGTGTTTCCTTAAATAGACACGGCCGTTTTGTTTTTGTTCGTTAGCTATATTGCGCAGCATGGAGGCGCATTCTAGCTGACGGAGAGTCTCGTGAGCTGAAATGCGCCGAGGTGAAAACAAGTGAGACGAAGCGATTTTCCTTAGGAGGCGCCAGTAAGTACCGTTAGGAGCGAAGCCGATGGCTTGGCTAAACATAAGGCTTTTAGCCGACTGTTTAATCGGACGGTCAGCAAAGAAAGGGGAGGTCAGGATTTCTTTGGCGATGTGAGGATCAGAAGTGACAACTACAGGAGTAGAGCCGACGCTAAAAGCCATGAGCTGAGTGCAATACATTTTGGAAGCCATGGAAGCCAAACAACGATGAGCCAAGCCACGGCTTAAAGTAAAGAGACTACCAATAATAGGTAAACCTCTTGGTCCAGGAATGGAAACAAGGCCTTTTTGGTTTCTTCCATATTTCCATGCAATTCCTCCAACAGAAAAGGCCCAAGTGAGAAGTGCAAGAGAAACAAATGCCATAAAAAGAGAAAACAAAATATAGCCATCCAAAAGATTTCTTGAACCAAGAAATGCCGGTAAGGTGAAAACCCACCAGCTCGTATCCTTTGCTACCAAAGTCACTTCCATTCCAAAGAAAGAAAGTTCAAGAAACCCAGAAACCAAAGAAAATCTTTGTATAGGCAAAGTTAAAAGAAAGAAAAGATACAAGAACCTAAAGCAAACAGAGATCTGTAACAGCAAGATCCAAGAAAGAAAAGAAAGAGGTGTTTGGAGAGACAAGGGCTTTGAAAGGGAGATTATATAGAGGGAGAAGTATTAGTTAGGTCATCGATAGAGAGGGATTTGATGGGACACAAGTTCTTTGTCTTTTTTTTAATTTATGGAAAAATAAAAATGAAAATCTGAAGAAAAAATAAGAGGAGGGGGAGGGATTCACGTGGAGAGAAAGAAAGAGAAAGGAAGTGAAATATTGCATGCAATGTGAAGAGTATGCGGTGGGGTGTGATGTGGGGTTTATTTTTATTTTTATTTTGATTAATCTTTTTATTTATGAGAAAAAAGTATTTAATTTTTAATAATAGATAAATAAAAGTAAAACCTTGAAGAGCGTAGCAGTATGAGTAGAAGGAGAATGGCATTGAATGAGAGACCATAGAATTGGAGGCTAAAAACGGCGAGAGAGCCAGAGAGGTAATTGAGACAGAAACGCTTGTATGTTTAATTAGGAACGTATTGAGAGCTGTGACGTTTTTGAATTTATTATATGACAGACGGAGAGACTGTAAGATGAGAGAGACCTGTGTTAGATATTTGGTAATTTTGGTTTATTTGTAGAAATTGAAAAAAAAAAAAAAAAAGAGGAAGAAAAGAAAAGAAAAAATGAAAACAAGCGTCCTCTACCCAATGACGGTGACTGGAGGAAGGAAGAACATAAGAAAAGCAATATCTGTGATATGATTTTATGGATGTGTTCCTAAGACAAAGACGAATGGTCCACCTCTGATATTACCAGACTACGCACCAAAGTCCCTCTGTTCTTTTCGTCTTCTATAATTGAATCTCCACCCGACTCTTTTCATAATCAGACCCGTTAATAAACTGTTGAAAATAAAAATTCATTAAATCGAATAATTTAACAGAATATAATATAATTTAAATTGTTTATATAATATTTTTAAATTTATTTATCAAATATAATTGAATATATACAGTAAAAAAATAACCTTTATATTAAAAAAAGTGCCTGAAATTTGATTTTTGCTAAAAAAATAGTAAATAATATTAAACAAAAGAATAAAAAATAATTTAATTTAATACCAAATAAAGAAATCAATTAGTTACCATAAAATATAATACTATTATTTTTCACATTTTGCTTTGAAATTAGACAATTTAATTGTTTTAATTCCAAACAAATAAGATTTTGGACTTATATAGAAATAAATCCAATTTTGAATTGAACCATACTAATCACTGTTCAATTCGCCAATTTTCATCGGTTCACACCGATTTTTTAAATTTATATATTTATTATCCAACCCGAATTGCACCGTAGTCTGGTTCACGGTTAAATAATCAAATTAGATAATTTAGTGCTATTTTTAGAATAATGTTCCTCCGATTATTACATTTTAGCCATTTATTAAAGTCAAAACAAAGCTTAAAATTATATTAAACTATTTATTTCAATTTATTATTTAAAAAATGGATAAATTTTCAAATTTAAGAGGTAAAATGTAATATTTTCATTAAAGAAATATTTTTTTTTTCTCGTCAAACTTGGAGCATACAGTGGGCCCCTGCCGCCAACGAAGTTCCGCCCCCTGATTCGGTTTCAAGAAGCAGAAGAATTTATCCCGGACAACTAGAAATCCATGTTAAACTCTTAGCCAGAGACTTCGGTAAATTTAGACTATATACACCATTTCTTTTTTTTTTTTCCTTTCTTTTTCTCTTAAATACAGTATATAGACGATATAGAATAAGGTTTTAATATTACTTTAAAATATTTTGTTTTAGTTTTGATTAAATTTCTGTTTAGCTTTGGTAAGTGTAATTTTAGAAATATTTTTAATGAATGAGTAATCCTTTTCAATGATCCATATTCTATTCTAATTTTCTATTTAGGGTATAATTTTAATTGCAACTGTCAAGACTAGAATTCGATTATAAATGCCGAACAGTAATTTTGATCTTTAATGACTCATTTTGATTAGTCATTATTAAGCGTTATAAAATTTCAACATTGTTCAAGTGTTTGGATTTCTGATATTATTCAGAACTTAATAACCACCGAATCTTCAGTTTCTTGACTTGATCAAAGTGTTGTTCGATAGATACCGAAAAGACTCTAAATAAATTATTTTGTTATCAAGCTTTATTTATCTTTTTGTTTTCACCCTATCCTATAATTTTTTATTATTTTCTTAATCAAAGAATGTTTGGTCTTTTCAATCAGCTTTAATAAATACTTGAACTTTGAGTTTTCAGAATTTTATATTAAAAGTTTGAACTCGATATCTCTGATTAAAGTAAAAAAAACATTGTCGTCCCATCTCACTCCTTGAAATAAAAATAGATAAAACAAACTAAAATTAGCAAAATACAAAATGAAAATAAAATAGGAAAAAATAAAACTAAGCAAGCAATATAAATAAAGAAATAAAAGACCACAATATTCTTCTTTTAACCTGTAATAAGCTAAAGAAGCCAAACTAAAACAACAAATTAGATATAAATTTAAAAATTTTGAGAAAAAAAAGAAAAATAGAATAGAGAATAAAGAAACTATGCAAATATCGAACATTGTAATTTGTTAAAAAGTATATATAATTTTTAAAAACAAAAACTATTAGTTCCAATCTAATTTTTTGCATTTTAAATTAAAATCAGAAAAAACGCATAGACAGCTTTCTCATGTAATAAATTCAGTTTAATTTTAATCATTTAATTGCGGTACATACGAAGCATAAAAGTGAGTTTAAAGATTCCAAAATTTTACCATATCATCGGAAGAAATTCTCTAATGAATTTCTTTGATTGATGGTAAAGTGATAATCTAAAAGAAAAACTGTAATCAGTGCATCCCTAATTAATGAAATGAGGATTTTTAGCATTTGAACTTCAGTTTATTCAAATGAAAAGGAAGAAAAATTTGACGAAATTCAATTACGAAGATGAAGGATTTTACAGTTTTATACTTCGTTTTAGTATTTTAATCTCAACTTCAAATTAAAATGATATCGTTAAACTTAGAAAATTAAATTTTAAACTTTTAAGGAAGGTATGAAGGTGAAAAATTGTGATAATGACTAAGGATAGAAACAGGACATGTACCCGTGAATTTTAAACTATTTGTATCCATATCTATTTAAAGTTTTATTATTCATAATCGTTCTAATTCCATTTAAATATCCATTTAAGTACTTGTATTTAAATCCGTTTAAATTTTTAATATCCGTATTTATTTAAAAACTATTTAAAGTATTTCTTAGATGGGTAGGTTACTCGCAAATTTTTAACTATTTAAATTCAAACTTATTTAAAATATATTTTTTAAATTTAAACTTATTTAAAATATATTTTTTACTTACGATGGATAGAGCACTGGCAAGTACCCACTACCAAACATGTTTAATTCAGTGGGTAACATGTGGCGGGTATCCAAAAATTAGTACTCATATCCTACTCGTATTCGTTACGAGTAGTAATTTCACTACTCATATTCGTCTTAGATTTATTTATCACTGTTCATATCTTTTTTAAATGGAACGAATACCCTAAAATATCCGTATTATTTTCATCCCAAATAATGACTATTAAATTTAAAAAATTAAATTTAAAATGTTTAAAGAAAGTAAGAAGGTCAAAAGCAAGTAATTAAAAAGGAAATAATGATGCCCATAATTTAATTGTTGCAAAATATTCTTTCTCCATAAGTATAATTTAAAAAGTCATTTTCTTTACCAAAATTTAATAAATATTCATTGTATAACTAAAATAATTGTGTTTCTTATTATTCAATTCATCATATTTTATACCATATGAAAGAAATATATTGAATAATAATTTATTTACAAATAAACACAGTTAAAAAAGGCTGAGAAATCAATCAACAAACTTCCAAACAATTTGACTTTGAAAACTACTAAAAAAACAAAAATAATAGCAAATTAGAGTATATAACTTTTGAAGAACATATCCTCCAATAACAATAATAAGAATGCTTTCTCTTCACTAGTTCCTAGAGAAGACAGCATTTAATGCAGATCAGTTGTTTGTTTGTTTGTCCTCGCGATGAAAATGCTTTCAAATACCAAAATATCAATTTCATAAATACCCTTTTGCAATAACATAAAGTCAATGTAGGAATTGTTCTCTTTCAATTATGAGGCAAGCAAATAGATAGCCTAATTGTGAAATTATGTAACATGCAATTGGGACTGGGGTTTGATTTGAAAGGAAAACAAGAAGATGGTGATGATGACTCTTACTATGTTGCATTGAAATAGTTGTTGCATTGCTTGTTGCCGTGTAATCTAATTCGGTTCAATTGAATCGACTCAAACTAAATTTTTTTTAATTGAAAGAATTAATATTAAAAATTCAATAATTGAATCAGCTAAATAAGCATGGATAATCAAATCAAACTAATTCAATTCTATAGATAAATAATCAAATCCAACTGAAATAGTTAAATTTAAAATCATTACATTTCTACCAAGACTTAAAAAGTTAATAAAATTGTCCGACCAAAATAATTTATTTGTCAACTTTTCCACCGTTATCCCTAAAAAATCAAACTCTGAGAAAATAAAAAAAACTGTTTCTTATGTTTATGTAAATTGAAAATTGAAAAATTGGGATAAGTTTATGTTCAAAAATTCATATTTCATATTTCAATTTTTTGTAAAGAAAATAAAACTGAATTTTGTTTTTAATTAACCAAATTGAACTGCTTTTACTGAATAGTGCAATGGAGCCGACTAAATAATGTTGATTTGATATGATTTTTCAGTTAGAACCGAATGTTGCTCACCCTATATAAAAAAAGATTCTAACTCAAAAAGAAAATTATGCTGGAAATTTTTTTTTTTAAAAAAAAAAACCAATGGTGGATTGGATCAATGGGCTGCGAGAGCCTTTGAATCGAAGCAGCATTCTTTTCAAGTCGGTGGGAGGTCCAAATTTTTCATGTTTGTAGGAAGGTTAATCCTAGTATGGATTGGTTAGTTAATTTTGCATTTGGTTATGTGCTTTCGAGTGTCAGTTGTCGATAAGAAGTATTAAATTTATTGATTTAGTATATAGACGGGCTTTGTGCAAATAAGTTTTTCAAGAAGTATATTTTTATTTTTTTTTAATAATTTTTTTGAATTCTTATTTTTTAATTTTGCAAAAACAACGTGTATGAAACTGATCCGCGCGCGCCAACCCAAATCTTATCCTTTTTAGAGCTTCACATGATACAACAATGGTAAAATAGAACATAAACGGGTAGCTTTAGAAGTTAGAAAAACTGAAAATGCTGAGTTTGATTTCTTCTCTTTCAAATCCTTCATTTTACGGTTGTAATTTTCAAATCCGAGCGTCTTCTGCCGCTCCTCGTGTTGATCTCAACACCCTTCAATCTGCTCTTGATAAGGTTTTTGTTCCTTCCCGAATCCTTCTTCTTTCTATCTCTTATACATATAGATTATATTAATTTCTTCTTGTTCATCTAAATTCAACAATACTGTAATGGGCTTTCATGAGGAGGCTTAATTTGAAATTAAGGTTTTCTTTTTTGACGTCAGGAAAACTTGTTTCCTTCTGCTACATCAGGAATTTGGGTTGTGCTTGGAATAAATGAAATCATTTTGCATAATTAACATTACTGCCTTGTGCTTGGAATTCGTTAGCTTTATTTGCTAGTATCCTGGATAAACTAAGAATTCATTTGCAAATTTTGTTAATTTTGGTAGATTTTGATCTGATTTTGAAAGTTCAGAATTTCAAGTGAATTTATTCATGGCAAACACCAGAATTGTGGATTCCACAACTGTAGGTTTTCAAATTAATTTATAGAGTTTATTTACAATAAAAAAATTCTTAAAAATTAAGGTGTGAGACAGTAGTTGAAAAGCTTTTTCCTTTGCAATTGGTTTTGGTTAGAGAAGAAAGAGGTATGGGTATTAAGGGAGTTGAATCATTTACAATCTTTCAAGGGCCACTGAACTGGTCTAAGATGTGTGGTGAATGGTAATTATTGAAGCCAAATCAATTTCAAATTTCCATTTGGTCTACTTATTGTCAACGTTGATTACATATCAGCATTTGGTCTATCTCTTAACTGAACATGCCTGCAATATTCTCCTTGTTGGTGTATTATAGCATGAACAATTATTTATTTTTTGGGGCAGAAAGATAGTAATGCTGCTAAAGAGGCACTTGATCAACTAAAAGAAGATGGTTGGGCTCAGAGATGGAGTTCTCAGCCCTATGTTTCTCGTCGTATGGTCAGTACGTTTCCATTACAAGCATCAAGTTCTGGGATAGTACAACAATTACAAACCCATGCATACATGTACAGAAATTATGAATGATTTTCCTTTTTCTTTTTATCATTGATTTTCATTTGCTCATTTATTTAAAAAACTTGAGTTGATGATTCTCTAAATCTTATGTGCCAGACATCTGTCCTGGAACTAAAAACTCTCGGAATAAAAAATGCAGACAACCTGGCAATTCCAAGTGTTAGAAATGATGTAAGCGTTATTCTGTTACTATAAACTAGATTAAAGAGGCTTAAACGTTTGTATCAAACTATGGTTTCATATATGGTTAGGTTAATATCTTTGAGTAATACAGGCAGCTTTTCTTTTCACAGTGGTGGGAACAACAGGATTTTTGGGAGTCCTTGCAGGCCAGCTTCCTGGGGTAAGCCCTAAGCATTTTTCTTCTCTTCCCAGTTCCTCGGTATGCTCACCTGTTTATATTGTATTTATTAGTAATTTGAGTAACTCCTGACATTTTTAATTCAATCATGGTCATAGGATTGGGGATTCTTTGTACCATATTTGATTGGAAGCATTTCTCTAATAGTCTTGGCTGTGGGCAGCATTTCTCCTGGGTAAGATTTAGCTATATAGAAATCACAAGTCTTTTAGTCCAATGATATTAGCATTTCAGTCTGTTTTATGTTTCATTAAATTATAGTTTTGGTTTGGCAGAGAACTCATGTGTGCTACTTGTTATTTGTTATATATTATAGGCTTCTTCAAGCAGCAATTAGTGGCTTTTCATCATTTTTTCCTGATTATCAAGACAGAATAGTTAGACATGAAGCAGCTCATTTTCTGAGTATTCCCTCTTTATTTGTTATGTTTACCGTGTAATGGTTGATAGATTCTTGATTGAATTACTGCTTGGTTAGTGATGAAGCTCCTTTGTGTTTCAGTTGCCTATCTGCTTGGCCTTCCCATATTGGATTACTCACTAGATATTGGGAAGGAGCACGTCAATCTCATTGATCAAAGGCTTGAAAAATTGATATACAGTGGACAGCTTGATGCCAAAGAACTAGACAGGTGCCTCTTTGAAAACTTTGACTTGCATAATCATAACTTAGTAGTTTGTGTATCAACAAACTGTTCCTTATTTATATCAAAGTAATTCTGCTAACTAACTTTCTGCCAGACTATACAAAGCTGCTATATTGCTTGTGACTATTTGCTTGAATAATTTAGAATCTCTGAGATTAATAGCTATATGGTAATTTGTTTTCTTAGATTGGCTGTTGTAGCGATGGCTGGACTAGCTGCAGAGGGCCTGCAGTATGACAAGGTCATTGGTCAATCTGCTGATCTTTTCAGTCTCCAGGTATGCAAAATTGCACCTCAGCAGCAGAAGTCAATTTTTTTTTTCAAGAGAGATGACCAGATGGATATTGTACCTTTTTGTGCAGAGATTTATAAATAGGAGCAAACCACAACTTAGCAAAGATCAGCAACAAAACCTTACTAGATGGGCTGTAAGTAAATCGCTCGAATAACTGCCATTGCCATTTCTATAGTAGATTTTGGGCTAAAATTATGAGTGATCCTATTGGTTCAATGGATGTAAACTTTTGCAATATACGGTTTTAATGATAAAATTCTGATTCTGAGAGAATTTAACGCAGGTGCTGTTCGCTGGATCACTCATAAAAAATAACAAGGTTCTTCATGAAGCACTAATGAAAGCAATGTCAAGCAAGGCGAATGTGTTAGAATGCATAGAAGCAATTGAGAAAGCTGCATAATTCTGTAAATAGAAGAATTTGCCTTTTCCTTTACACTTGATTATTATTCTTAACTTAATTTATGAAAAATTTAGAAAATTAGAATCTTTATCCAACTTAGGCCTCATTTCCTGGTAAATTTTTCTGCACTGTTCTAACTTTTACTGGGTAAATGCAAACAGTGAATGTTGTAGATGCTAGAAAATTGATCTGTTTTCTTTTGTTTACAACATAAACAGTCCTTCCGACCATAAATATTTCATCAATTTGATGAGTCAAGAAAAAAATTATCCTTATTATATAGCCCTTGATGGATTTCCTTCCAATGAATGGAAAAAAATAAATAATTGAAAAAATGAACAATAAATAATCGCACGAAGTAGGTAAAAAAAAGTAAAGTAAATCAATGTATATTAATAGATATACGGCAATAAAAATAGTATATATATGTATATATTATAAAAGCAAAGTATACGGATATAAAAATAAAAAAATTAATTTAAATTATCTAAAATAAATATAAAATTGTCTTCAGTTCTCTGATTCTTTCCCCCTTTTTTTTTTTTTCTTTCTATGCAAAAGTAAATAAATAAATAAAAAACAGTTTGGTTACAGTGAGCCCCAACCGACAATCCCACTAAACAAACGACCTCTCGTTAGCTCTCAGGTACTACCGAACACCAACTTATCTATAGCAATTCCTGGCATAAACGCTTAGAAATTCAATCATGTCCGCCACCGCCACCGCCACCGCTACCACTTCCGCTTCACAAGAACCGGCGCCAATCCTAATCCCCTCTCTCCCGAACGATATCGCTTTGAATATACTAGCACGATTACCTCGGTCTCACCACCCACTGCTTTCATTAGTCTCCAAACCTTTCCGTTCTGTCTTCTCCTCCGCTCTCTTTTATACCACTCGCTCTCTTCTTCTCTGCTCCCAACCATTTCTCTATATATCCATTCGCATTCCCACCACGAGCTCCCTACACTGGTTCACTCTCTATCGGAACTCCCCTAACCCAAGAAAGCCCCCAAATTTCTTAGTCCCTCTCCCACCTACTCCATCTCCGTTACTCGGCTCCGCACTCGTCGCCGTCGGCCCTAAGATCTATGTCATTGGCGGTTGCCTTAAGGATATCCCATCCTCACACGTATGGGCACTCGACTGCCGGTTCCACTCGTGGGAATCCTTTCCCAACATGAGTATTTCCCGTGAATTCGCCGCTGCCGGCGTGGTGGATGGGAAAATTTACGTGATCGGCGGGTGTGTGGTTGATACGTGGGCCCGGTCGAAGAACTGGGCCGAAGTTTTTGATCCAAAGACTCGAACTTGGGAATCAGTAGATAGTTCGAGAGAGAATATATTGCGAGAGAAATGGATGCATGCTAGTGCTGTTGTAGATCGCAGGATCTATGCAATGGCGGATAGAAATGGGGTTGTGTATGAGCCTGAAACTAAGAAATGGGAGAGTGTTGGGGGTGAATTAGATTTGGGATGGAAAGGGAGAGCATGTGTGGTGGATGGGGTTTTGTACTGTTATGATTTCTTGGGGAAAATTAGGGGTTTTGATATGAAAAAGGGATTTTGGAAGGAATTGAGAGGAGTGGAAAAGGAGTTGCCAAGGTTCTTGGCTGGAGCAACAATGGCAAATGTTGGGGGAATGCTGATGGTGGTTTGGGAAAAGACAGGGAATGGAAATGGGAAGGAAATGGAGATTTGTTGCGCAGAAATTGAGGTGGGGAAGAATTTAAAAGAGGAATTATGGGGTAAAGTCAAGTGGTGTGATGTTGTTCATAAGGTTCCTATTGGGTCTTCCGTTGTTCATTGCTTGGCGGTTACATTTTGAGGATTTACTGGACTAAGTTAGGTATGTTTTTGGTTATTGGTTGTTGTTGTTTGCTTTTCTTTTTGTTAGGTTTAATTGTGTGGCTTTTGCAAATTGTTCTTTGATCATGATTTATTTGCTCGTGTTTGTGCTAATTGGTTTGTAAAATGCCTTTTTTGGTTATATTTTATGCTGATTGCATGTATATGAGCGGGCTTCAGTGGATTTTGTAATTTATTTTCTCTAGTAGAAACTGCTGCCTCGGCTGAGTGTTAAAGAATTCAAATGTCAACACTGAAAATTTCATGCCTTACTGGAGGTTGTAAAATGTTTGATTTGAATTGAGGGAGGGAAAATGGACACTGGTATTGGCAAGCATAGCATAAATTAACGCATGTTTAACTTGAGATTTTGAATTAAAAAAGATCAGAGATCCGAATCTGTGAGTTGGCCTGATATTGCCTAACTTTGTTTGGAGAAGTGAAAAAACAGGAAGTAAAAGAACTAAGCCCATATTTGGTATTTATGAATTCCACATAATTTTGTCTATTTCTTTTGGAATTTCATGTTTTTATGTTTTGTTTACATGAAAAATGTTTATCTAGTCACATAAGGCTGGAAGGAAAACAAGGAGAGAATGTGACTTTTGCTTTGTTAGGAGAATGGAAGAAAAGAAAACTTATTTTTCTGTCCAAGTCTTCTCCAATATGGAGAAAAAAATAAGAAAGAATCACTTTTATTTTAGCTGAAAATAATTTTCTTTTTCTTCCTATCCAAATGAAAGAATAGAAAATAAGTGCCTTTTAAAGTTTTCTTTAACTTGTTTTTTTCTTTCCTTTCCTCTTTTATTTTTCCAAACGAAGTGTTAGTCTTTATAAGCAGGTTACAGAGATCCCTACAATTTGTTCTGAGCCTCTTCATGCAAGTCCTAGTAGGGCTTTATCACCCCAATCATATTTTTTTTAATTGTTTCATGCAATTAATGACACCCACCTGGGAATATAATGAAGTTGAAATACATCTCTTTATCTATATATAAATATTCTGTTTCTAAAACAATTGACCTATTTTAGATTTTGAAAATCTACAAAGCCTTTCACCTATCAATCCTCCAGAACACGTATTTTAGAAAACCTAATTCATGTTGTGTGCTGTGAACTTCATTTTAACCTAATCCCTCAAATTGTGTAGCTAGGTATAGCCTACTAATAAAATAGTATGTATGTCCATTGTCCACTTCCTGCTCTTTTATGGATTGGCATTTTTCTGGACTTTTGAGTTTCAAGCCTATAGTCGTGTTGCTTTGTTAATTTTATTGTATGTCTTAACTTACCCTCAAAACATTGATTCTGACGGGTGAAATGTGATGTAGGGTAAAATTGCATTCCCTTCCATCTTTCCCTTGGAGGATGTTAAGATCCCGTCTCCACAAGCGAGCTATGAAGAAGTTTAAGCCTGATGTCCATATTCCATTGTTAAGCTGGTAGGTGATCAGGAGACCACTAAGAGTATTCTAAGGTTCTAATGATGCTTTTTGACATTCAGGGAAGTTTACTTGGCATCACTTTGCGTTCAGAAATAATATAAGTTAAGTAATGCCCCTTTTGTACTTTTCACCTGTGTAATTAGAATCTCTTTAATGTCGTTTATTTTACACTTGTGGTTTGTGATAAGGAGATAAGCAAATTGGCAAGGTATTCATAAAGAATTGTTTGGTGAACTACATGGTGCGTCGGAGCCTGTACTGGTAAGAAGAGGAAGAAGATTAGAAGAAGAATGTTCTAAAATACAGATGTTATGAAACTTGAAACATTTATTTTAAAATTTGCATGATCCAATGCCTGTTCGACACATCTTTCCTGCTTTGCTTATAATAAAACCTAGAAAATCCAAGTGGCAAGGCCCACTGGCAGCTGGTAGATAAATGTTTAGCTAAGAGCCAGGTGCAAGAGTGCCTTGACAGAATTATCTTCTGGATCCACATTTTGTTGTTTATGCTCAGGCAAATAATGTC
This sequence comes from Jatropha multifida, assembly GCA_948099535.1. Taxonomy (NCBI): domain Eukaryota; kingdom Viridiplantae; phylum Streptophyta; class Magnoliopsida; order Malpighiales; family Euphorbiaceae; genus Jatropha; species Jatropha multifida. Next base: position 9,442 of record CANUEX010072623.1, on the reverse strand, counting down.
TTTTTGAGTCTTCAATGGAGCAGGCGGTACTTCATGTGTCTATTGCCATGTAAAAGTTTGTGTTGAAGATTTGGCAAAATCTAATATTATATGTAACGTCTTTTATGTTTATGATGGAAATTACATTACATTACATTATTGATTATAACATTGTAATGTAGTTGAGATTACATGTGCCATCTTTATTATTTAAATTGATTTAATACTCATTGCATAAAAGAACATGTGTTGATGATTATATCAAGCCCATGTAATAACAATTATAGTCACTTCAATTAAAACTCTATCACAACCGCATGACCACCATTTCACTATTCCCATCACTGCCTCAATCACCTCTACCATTGCCATCATTCCTTCACCTCTATTACTATCACTCACCACCACCACCATCTTAACTACCACTACCTCGGCCATTCTACTATCACTACTCTACCACTATTACTTAATAAAAATTATATTTTATTTTTTAATTTTACTATAGGAATGTAAAGAATAGAATGAAAAAAAAACACTGTTATAAGAATGGAAAGAATACTAAAAATATCAAAATGTACATAATTTTATATTGAAATTTAATTTATTCAATAAAGATATATGAAAAAAAATCAACTTCTAATGACTTTGACTTTTATTTTGTTATATTACATTTTTTTCATATTACTTTCTTTTAATTTTTTAATTCAAATAAATTTATAAATATAAATAGTCTTTAATAGCATAAATAGTGAATAGTTTTTTATTCAAATATTTCTTTATATTAATAATGATGTGGTGGTGACGCAGCGTTTTAAGTGGTGGTGATGGTGATAGAATAATGATTGTGGTGGTGATGGAGGTGAGTGGTGGTCATGGTATACTAACTATATTTCATATTTACAAGCAAACATAAAAAAAAAATGATTACATTTTATAAATTTTCTCAATTATATCATTAAATATAGAAATGGAATAATGATTACATAGCATTACATTATATTTTTTTATTGCATCACATCTTTGACTATATTACATTGCATTATATCAAACCAAACATAGTTTAAGAAAATGTAATTAAAGAGGATCCAAACCTACTTCTATACCATAGACCCGGTCTATGGGTTCATTTTCAGACTAAATCAATGAAAAATAATTTTTCATTGAAACGTGAGCATTTCTAACCATTTGTTGGGAAAAAGAAGAATATATATATATATATTGGGAGATGAGAATGCAGCTTGTATCCATCATAACTTTGTTGTGATAATAAAAGAAGTCAACTAATCTCCCTTGTTCGTAACTTGAACTGTACAAGAGCAACATTTAAGCAAGAAAAATGACAATGGACACTGTACTAGTCAGTTTATTACTTGTTCTCAAAAATCAACTTGCAACTTGCATAACAAGCCTTAACATTTGTAACTCAAAAAAATGATAGAGATCAACTTGCATTTCAATGCATATACAAATTACGATTTCAGTATCGTACAAAAAGGAACTTACACATCTCTTGCATCCCACATGATATATCAAAACAGATAAATGCATGTAATAAGCGATGCCATGTTCCACTGATAAAAATAGGAACCCAGCATAAGCTACAGCTCTGCTCAAATAGGAAGCAAATCGCAAAGCACCAGAACCAGACTTTTTAGGCTAAATTCGGATTATAGGCAATGCCCTCCTCTTCCACTAGGAAATTCTCAATTTGTTCTAGAGCCTGGAAATATGTTCAAATGTAATCAATTGACCGACCATTATGTTCATGAGCTAAGTTTTGAGTGCATGAAAATACATATGGACATGTAGAAGATACCTCAATTGCAATTGCAGTTGGTGAGATACTGGAAACATCTCTGTATCCTAGTTTTGCCGCAATATCTGTGCAACAGAAACATTTTTCCTTGAGATCTAAATAACAATGGATAGTTCAAAATTCCCAAAAGCACACAAAACAGTGTTCCCAAAAGTGCTAGGCGCTCCGTCGAGTGAAGTGAGGAATTCTAGATGATTTAGAATCTTGAATTTAGAAATTCTAGACAGGTTCCAAAAAGCATTAGATAATTTAGAATTTTCTAGCTACACCTTTTGGACCTAGGCAGCACCTGGCTGAAGGTGCCATGCATAGAGGTTTCCCAGGCACCTAGTCGCCTCACCTTGGCGAGCGCCCGGTAACAACACTGACACAAAATAACAAATAACACATTTAACGGTCGAAAATTGAAATATAGGTCTAGGCATACATACTTTCGAGAGAAACCCTTGTATTGGCATTTGCATAGAATTCACCTCTTTCTTCAAGAAGAGCAGACAAGCGCCTGAAAGCCTGTAGGTAATGTTTAATTAATAAGTGTAAGAAATGAATCCATTTTCAGTCACAACCCACCATAACATGTATAAATAACAGTTCAGTTGATAGAACCCACCTTTGTGTATGCATCGCCAGATTCATGATTCAAAAGGGGGCGAGAATCAGTTCCAACAGCTGCAATTCTCCGTGCCAAGGCTTCCAAAGGTACATCCAACCAGACAGTAATTCCCTTACACATGTATTGCCTGATGCACCGAACAAAAGGAATACTGGTTTACTAACCACATAGGCAGAGAAACGAGAAACCAAATAAATAGAAGATAATGATTTAACTATTCAAATTATTCACTATTTACCAATTAATAGGCCGGACAACTGCACCTCCACCAGTAGAAACAACATGATGATGCATCATAGACAACTTCTTTAACACTTCAGTCTGAAAGGCAAAAGATTAAAATCATTAAGCTTTTGATGCCAGGGAAGCAGAAAAACATCTGCACAATTATATACATGGTGATTGAATTGGAAATAACTGCTCAAGCAATTAATATATTGTTACTTCTCAAAGTCTGAAAATAGCAGTTTCACAAGGCACATTGCAACAATAACAACCCAAAACTATTTTCATCAATTACCTCTTTATTTCTGAAGAAGCCCTCTCCATAGAGCTTAAAGATTTCAGCTACTGAAGTTCCATGAACTTCCTCCTCAATCAATGTGTCACTGGAGCAACCACAAAACATAGAACAGTATACATATTATTTGGCAGAAACAGAGTAGCAGTCAAATGGATAATCTAAATTGTAAGAGATGCAAGTCAAATGCCAATACAAATTCCAATGACAAAAATTTTGAAGAAGAATTTCAACATGTTGTCACCAGATCAAATCCCCATGGTTAGTAGAATCCAATCCACTTGATCCAAGTTTTGTAGTTATTAATTTGCATAATTTCTAGAGGGAGATTATTTTGTTTGGTTTCTGAAGCATATTCTTTCGTTTCCTTTTATCACTTTTTTCTTTTCTCTTAGAAACAAAAAAAAAGCAGCAGTAAACAGATACCAACCAGTCACAGAATGAATAAGCGAGTACTTGTGAAAGAACCTTGCCCACAGTCGTTTTTCCAGAGCCCATCATTCCTGCATTTCACACTTATTCACTTATTCCTGGATTAATGAAATTATTTTCCAACAAAGCAGAGTTAGAGAAAGTAACTGACCTACAAGGTATATACAGCGTCCATTGATATAGGGCCCAACCTCTTGTGATTTATGCTGCAAATTTTGTTAATATCCATTAAGATACTTGAACAAAGCTTTCTTACTTGGCTGAAAACTGAACTAGATATTATTACCAAATCCTAAGTTCAAATTCCTTACAGAAAAATAGCTGTCAAAACATCACAATCGCGAAACAAAAGGAGTCATTTGTTATCAGATTCATAATCCAACTTATTAAGTATTTAAAACATGATATCAGACCTTCAAAATATGAGATTCATCAGAAGAAACAGGCAAACTTCCAGATTCCAATATTGATGCTACAAAAGAAAAGGTCAAAACAAAAAGTTAATATGCAAAAAGCATAGGGAAAATAGGAGAGAAGGGAGAGAGCAATTATATTGTTTAGAAATAACAACCTCATCCATGATTTTTACGTAACAAACATCTGGTTTCATATTCCTATTATTCTATAAACATGAACCACATATTCAGGTCTAAGATTTAAGAAAAAATTGAGAACAACTTTCCCATCAGCATGAAATCACATACTCCGCACAGAACATATGAAATAGCATCAATCATGTCATCATTCCCACCCCCACATTTTATAATTAATAGAACTGCAATTCAAAACCAAAATTTGATCAATCAAATCCATAACTATTGAAATCCCATCACCAACTTTCCAATTGTAACAGGTTTCTCAAATTCAAATAAAATGATAGGATCGCCATTTTTATTTTCATGTTTCTCAAATTTAATAAAAAAAAATCATGTGATTTTTCCTATTCAACTTCAGGCCAAGTCCTAAAGTTAAAAAATCTCCCATAAATAGTTCTTTTTTTTCAAAAAATAAATCCAATATAAAAAGCTTAAATTGCTATTCTTGCTGGCTACCTGGAAAATTCTGATAAGAACATGAAACATTAAAAGAGACCGATCTATGCCGATTTTTATTAGTCGTGGGCTGAATATGAGCCGAAAAACCCACTTGCAGCCTCTGCTCTTCCTTTAACTTCCTTGACAACCTCAATGAACCGGTAGCTAGTTTCGGCGCGACCAGGACAGAATCAATCCACGTGGAAGATAATTGCATTCGTTGCACGAATTTCACATCCATTTCTGTCTCTCAACAAAGGGAAAAAAAAGAAGCAATTTTCACCAAAACTTAACCAAAGATTTCAGTTTTAACCAAATCTTTGAATACCAAGATAGCAATAGTTTCTGCAGAGACAAAAACGGATAATTAAAGAATCGATTAATCAATAAATGAAGCAACGAAAAGGATTCAATCAACAAAGTGTAATGTTAGTGCTATTGCAGCTTACCAGAAAAACATATTTAACCCAAAAGAAAAGGATTATTCAAGGAGATAACAATTGAGGCAACCAAGAAAACAAGTTTCGCTCGCTCGTTGATGTGAATTGATTGATTTATAAAGCGGCGGGTTGGTTTCTGGTAGCAGTAGGAGAAACTGTATGTCTAGAAATACTCTTCCTCTAATCGTCAAAAGATAAAATAAAATAACATAACCTGCTCACTAATACTGCCTATCAGCCGTTAATTTAATTGAAGCTGTGTTAATGTCGCAGTAAAAAGTAAAAAACTATCTACTTTACCTATTAACAAATTTAATAACCATAACCGGTAGAAATATTAATGGAAAAAAAATAATAATTAGTTTTATGTCAAGTCTATAAATTTATTTCTAATTCTTTATATTATTATTAATAAATTATATTTTTAAAAAAAATACTTATTTCTCTCATTTTTTTACAACAAATTTAATATTTTTATATATTGATAAAGAATAATTAATTTTTTTAAATTACGATAATATTATTTTTAATTTAATTTAATTATTTTTATTATTATTTTATATTTGTTAAGAGAGTACAAATAGCTTTATAAAATGAGACAGTTTAACGAAATTATAATATTGTAATTTTAAAAATCAAATATTTACTAATACATTTGATCAAATCATGGGTATATCTTTACGATATTTTTTAATATTTCACAGTTACTTAACGAAAAATAACAGTTAAACTTTATATTGTATAGAATATATTTTAAAAATTGAAATTTTTATTATATATTTATTTAAGATTGAGGGAGAACATGGTAGTTATAATATTTATATTTATAATAAATAATATAGAAAAGAGAGAGAACTTTCACAAAATGGATAAGATTCAAGGGGGAGGTGGATGTTACGTGGCGCCAGGGAGGCCAATGGCTTAAAGGAAATTTTTAATTATATAAAAAAGGAGGTGAATATTAAATTAAAAGGAAACAGGGTTGGTGGGCAGGTGACACGTGATTATTTGCGAAGTGTAGAAAGGACCGGTGCCAATTTCCGGTTCGGTTGGTGGGCTCCAATCAAAAACTGACACGTTTTCTTTTCACTGTTGACCTCATCCAAAGTGGACACCCTATTAAACGTCAGCCCACTGTCAAAATGAAAAATAATATCATGTTGCAAAAAGAACTTTCTTAAAAAACAAAAAGTAGAGCTTGGTATGAAATTTTCAAATTTGTTCATTTTGAGGTCTGAATAAGAAGTAGTATCAATTGAGTACTCCATTTGTTAAAAATCGAAATGGAATGTATTTAGCAGTAGTGAACCTTCAATCAAATTATTGGGAAAGCTAACTGGAAGGGACAAGTTGAAAGTTTTAAAAAGTTTGGAGGACTTAAATGTCATTTTTTAACAATGAAAGTTAAAAAAAAAGGGAGGAGTTTGGGAGTTGTGAGTCCTCCAGTTAAGGGTATAAATAAAATTAACAGCTCGTGGCATGACTCCATAAAATCTCCTTTGATAAGTTTATTGAGTTTAGTTGGAGTTCAATTTATTAATTTGCGAGTTAATTTTATTGAACTTGAGCCAATTCGTAAGTCAATTTTATTGAATTGATGAAATAACTCAATAAGCCACAATTAATTAAATCTATATTAAAATAATATTATTATTTTTTATGTAAATCACCAGTATTCAAATCTTATTATTAGAGAATATCTAATTTGAATTTGGATTTAATTATAGTTAAGGTTCCTCACCCTCCATGCATGTGTATTTAATAGATATCAAATCCAAAAATTCTTCCTATATATTAACTTATACTGTGAACTAGGCTACGACTATAGATCAAAACAACTTGGTTTTGGTTTTAACAGATTTGGAGCTTAAATATATTTCTAGAGGTTGAACTTTACTGGACTCCTTGGTTTACATTTGTAATGTCTAATTCTTGTCACGTATACGTGGAACCCATTTTTGGGCGACTGACAAGCCATGAATGAGTTTTACACCGATGCCACAGGACTCCATATGGTCATGACATTAAATTTCATCCATTTCATACCAATATGCTTTATTGTATTTTAAAAATCAATTAGGTGAATATCTGCACATTACACGGATTACTCTATTATTTATTTTTAAAAAAATTATTCTATTAATATATATAGATTATAATTTATAAATTATATTTACTAATAAATTAATAAAAAAATATCTCATAATTAGAAGATAAACTCTAATTTAAGAGTCTTGTTTAATAGTTTCTTTTAAAAAATATAAAAAATATATATATATATATCAATGACCATATTTTGCTTTCAATTATCTCTTCATTCAATGGTTTAAGAAATTCAGCAAAAGAATTAAATCATTTAACATCAATACAATCAAAAGAAATAATGTTGTAAATGTAAAAGTTTAAGTTAGTATCAATTTAGTACATATACGATCTTTTTTTTTCTACTTGAAACTATATTGAAAAATAGAAAAAGTTCATACTAACATAAATTAATAAATACAAATTGATGCTTAAATAACGATATATATTGAGATTTTAAAAAGAGAAGAATCGCAACTTTAAAGTCAGATGAAACAATTTTAAATATATAATTTCAATCATACACAATTTCGATTGGATATCATTACCGATTAAGAACAATGACGGATGCAAACAATCTTTCTTGAAAATGCATGATTCCAAAAAATATTGAGTCCGATAAAGAGTGTGATGATTGATGCTTAGCGACGAGAAAATAATTAGATTATAAATATAAATGAAAATGTGTGAAATATACTAACTGATGCCCTATACAAAAGAAAGAAAAAAAATTTAACAAACTAACAAAAAAAAAGAAAGCAAAGTATATAATTAAAAATAAACTAACTATGTATACAAAAAGAGTAATCTTGTTCACTTATTAGTTAACTAATAACTATGATTATATATAGATACAAATATAGATATAAAATTAAAAATTTTCAAAAACTAAATTATCTTTAAAAAATTTTAAATTTTTAAAAAATGAAAACCAAATACCAAATAAAATATAATACTTTTTAAATTAGATTAGATTTCAATATATATTGGTGTTATGTAAATATTATATAATCATCCAATCAAAACATAGAAAACAAAGAAAAAATTCCAATTAAAAACTTTCAAAAGTCAAATTATTTTTAAAAAATTTTTAAATTTTGAAAAATGAAAATCAAATACTAAATAAAATAGAATATTTATTAAATTAGATCAGATTTTAAAAATATATTACTATTATCTAAATATTCATTTTAATTTTTTTTTAAAAAAAGATAACCATCAAATCAAAACATACAAAAATAAAGAAAAAAATTTCAAAAATTATAAAAAAAGATAAAATAAAATGTTTTAAAAAATTTTAAATTTTGAAAAATAAAAATCAAATACTAAATAAAATAAAGTAGTTGTTAAATTAGATTAGATTTTAAAAATATATTGTTTGTAATACCCCGAAATTTTTATTTCGAAATATTTTCATTTAAATTTAAATTGTAAATTATTAGCCAATAATATTACGCCACGTAATATTATTGGGACCGAAAATCATTTTGGTACGCCTAAAAATTTATTGAATAACCGTTAATCGAATAAAATCGGACTAATATTTTTTTTCATTGGACCGAATTAATTTAAATTAGACCCGAATCTAATATTTTTGAAAAATACTGTGCGTTACTATTTTTTTCTCCCGACAATTTACTTGGACGGTTTGTTTTTATTTAATAATTTTAAAACTTTATTAATTTTTTATTAATTTTTTATTTTCTTTTTCTTTTTCTTTTTCTTTTTCTTTCTTTCTTTTCTTTCTTTTCCTCTCTTCTTCCTCTTCTTCGATCGGCACCACCTTCAGCCGCCCCTCTCCCTCTCTTCCTCTCTCTTCGCTGCAACCATAGACCAGCCGCTCCTCCTCTCCCTGCGCCGACCACCGCGCCACGGCCACACCACAACCATCTCTCTCTCTCTCTCTCTCTCTCTCTCTCTCTCTCTCTCTCTCTCTCTCTCTCTGTCCCTGCCTCTCTCTCTCTCTCACTGTCTCTCTCTGCGCAAGACCGGTGGCAGCCATAGCCACTGCAGCAAGAGCTGCACCTCGCCGCTCCGCCTCTGTCTCCCTCTCTGCAGTGCCACCGGACCGCCAGCTCCTCCTCGCGCTACCAGCAGCTCCTCCCTCCTCCATCGCGCGACCCAGCTCTGCTCTGCCTCCCTCTCTGCACGACTTCAGCAGCTTGTTCTTCGCGTCGCGTTGCGCCGCCTTGAGCCACCACTTGCTCCTCCGCGCGACCTTGGCAGCAAGCCCAGCTTGCTTCCGGCCACCACCATCTCCTCCTCCGATTAAGGACTTTTTGGGAATTTGACTATTATTGGGTATTGATTTTATTTTTTTTAGAATTTATTTAGTTAAATTTTTATTAATTAGTCTGTTAATTTTAGAATATTTGGTGAATGATTTTATTATTTGAATGGTAATTATTTTGGTTAGTAGATTAATTTGTGGATTATATATTGTTTGGATGAATTTTGATATTTGAGGAATAATTGTAGTTGATTAGTTAATTTTTGATAATTTATTAGGTAATTGATTAATTATAG